>JAGFBZ010002427.1:0-222943 GCA_018398805.1 Hirundichthys speculiger | reverse complement strand
TAACAGCACATTTAAACATTCTCAACTCCAAACAATGACGTTCGGCTCGAAACCAAAGAGCCACTTGGATCCTTTAATAATAAACCGTCAATGTTTTCTTCTCCGCCGAAGGACGTCGGTGATTTGTGGGACTTTTGGGGGACACGAGTCCTCTCGCTAGCACATAAATAGCCTTTATTTTTACTGATGGCTGTGCTTGTCATCCTGTATTTTTTGTTGAAGATGCCATTTCTTTATTCAATTCTGGATTAATGTCGCGGGGTGGAGGCACTTAAAGGGATAGTCTGCAGAAATTAATCTGGCAGGAAGTGCCAGATTTGTCAGAGGTGATGTCGTCACCTTGGATTGAGGCACATTATCTGGATGAGAAGGCGGCAGGCATGACTGTTAGGAAGGGACATCCTCTCTGCGCTCTAGAACAAAGACATGTTCTTTAATAGCGTTCTAGGTTAGTTTACTGATTAGACAGAAGGTTGTTTTGGCTCTTAATCAAAGTTTCAGGTGTAGAAATGCTTTTCATCACCATGTGTGGGTTTGTTGGTGGGCAGCCAGATCTTTGGACCGCTCCGCTCATCTGCATCACAATCAGCTTCATAAGAATCGTCCACTTTATCAAACTGTTTCACTCCAGGAAGAAAAGGCGCTGACATTTTCCATCTTCATCTGAGATAATTTGCTTCCGGTTGTGTAGTTGTTCCTCTGAAATAAACGTGGAGGTCAGAGAGAACAATCATCTTATCAAAGTCATGAACAATCCTGACCGTTGCAGTGAAGCTTTTAGTAAGAACGTAGTTTGACTGACAAGGTAACCGTCTAATTTTCCTTTAGATTAATTCAGTAAACTAGAGCTCCTTCTGTTTTGTTTTATTTATTAAGCAGTTGTTTAAAGTCCATTTCCACGGTCCAGCAGCTCTGAGTCTGGGTTCAGTCGGAGCTTTGATGGTTGACAGGCTGCCATTTATCTGCCACGTACAGGAAGCTTAAACCTGCCCCCCCCCCCCCATCTATTATCAGATGTGGTGTATTTCACGCTTTCAGTTGTCAAGTGTTTCTTCCAGAGGGGCTGCTGCCTTTTAAAACTTAATTTTATCAGTTGTAGTAGATGAATTATACATACATTTTCTGTACTTTAGCACGTGTAATGCAAATCTCTCTGCCACTTTCTCCTTTTGATTTGTTATTCAGTATTTAGGGGTTCGAGGCGCTAAATGACTTTGCTTTCTACAGTGTTTTGAGGAATCCAAACACGAACGATTCATTCTCTTTACATTTAGATTAACCAGGTTATTTGGAGTTTCAGCTCTCTCCGTCCTGCCGCTGGATAAATGTGGAGGATCGTATCAGGAAGGACGTCTGATGTAAGAACCGATGCCAGATCGATACGCAGAACATGGTGATGCACAAAGGGACAAGCCAGAAAACTTACTTCTAGATTGTAAACAGATAGCGACATATTCTTAGTTATTTATCCAGACAGGCCACCAGATTGTTTCCTCCGTCCAGTCGCATCACTGAGACACTTAGCTTCGGATCGAATGCTCCTTCATCGTCAAAATATGACTTAGTCTGAATACTGAAAAGGATGGGTTGGTTTTTTTAAGCTTCTAAATAGGGGTGCACGATAACTATCGGGCCGATAACAGGAAATGATGACGTAATCCCGATAACTCCGATATCACGACGAATATCCCCGATAACATTTATATTTCTGTCAACACAGCAGTGTCTCGCTCCCTCTGAGCCTTGAATGACCTGCAGTGAATGTTATGTTCAAGTGACGTCGGCATAATCAGAAAAACGATTACTCAATAAGGAAAATCAAGAATACCCCCTCATGCCAGAAAACAACTCGTTAACTCGTCATGATTTTAGTAGTTGCTGACTTGAATTGATATTCGCAGTATTTTCCCACATGTTACACATAAAAAAGAAAAAATAGAAAAGGCTGAAAGAACGACTAGCAAACGAGGGAACGGAGGAATTTACGTTCCACCTTGAATGCAGCCTGCAGCACAGCGCTGATCACAACAAACATGGCGGCGTGGAACTTGGTTAAAGTTTCAGAAGAAGATAGTTTGGTGGTTATTTGTGACGAATCCTCCGAGTGAATTCTACGAGGAGGGAAGCACAAGCTTTAATACGTAAAACCTGATCAGCCACCTACAACATAACAATCGCTTCCATGGAGTTTTGAAATCGCGCTAACGGAAGCTAATGCTAACGTGTGCAAGCCAGCAGCAGTCTCTCCTCTCCCTCATTCCTCTCATCTAAAGCTTCCATGAGATCAAAAAATAAAAACTACTGAACCTCATTTACTTTAATTAAAGGTATTAATTTAAATGGAACCACAAGCCAAAATCCTTTGGTTTGTTTGATAGCTTTACGAAAATGTTTGAAAGGCTTGACAATAGTTTTTCATTGGAAAAATAAATATCTGTTCATATAAAAAGTCCAAACTATTTTTGGATTTTGTTCATAGTATTGATGTAATGATCTTAGGTATATGTGTGTGTTATCGGTATCGGCCTTTAGGAGCTGAAAGTTATTGGTCTCGGTTTTAAAAAACAGTTATCGTGCATCGCTCCTTCTAAAAATAAAAGCTTGTTGTTTTTGATGAAATATCTTCGTTTTACACTTTAACCGCTTGTCAAGAAAAGTGTGAAAGATCACTGATGCACTGATTTGTCTCCTCACCGCTGCTAACCCCCCCCCCCCCACGCAGTATTTCATTGTCAGTCTGACGCCTCGTCATCATGTCAGCAGAGGGTTTCTAAGTGCAGGAGGACGTCTGTCCAGGCTGGTGGGGTTTGTTGGTAACTCTAGCAGCTGGTCGTGGAGCTGTCTGTCATTCACAGTTGTTTTCACCAGTATATCACCAGTATACTTGAATGGAGGCAGAAACATGTATCCGGTTATAACTGACAGGTAAAAGAGTTTTAAATCCTGACCCGTGTCACCAGATCAACATATTCAGCCCGACTTTGACATTTGGGTCAATCATCTGTCCATATTTATCTCACTTGTAGCAACGTGGCACCTTCAGGGTCGGTGTTCATCCCCACACAGACACGCTGCAGCATCCAGAAGGCAAAACAATTTTTTATTAAAGTATTAAAGTAACATTTAATGATACATTCGCGCTTCCATTGATCCCAGTAAACAGTCTTAACCCTTTAAGCGCCAAAGTTGCAATATTGCGACGAGCAGCATTGCTGACTATAACAGGTTGTATCTATAAATGTGAAGCCGAATCTTGTTACTTCTTTTCACCAGGAGATGGCGGACATGTGCGCCTGTAATCTGAGAACCATTTTTGGAGGTGGCGCTATTCAAAGTTTGTAAAACATCCTCCGGCGCAGAGACGCGGCGGCGCAGCAGTGGTAGTAGTGCTAAACGTAGCGACAGCAGAACAAAGCGAAAGAGTGTTTTTCATTTGCTCATGATGTCGAGAGGTCGGTTTACCGTCCTCGAAGTACTTTGTCAGGTTCTGGCTAACTCCGATTAGCCAGAACCTGGAGGAAGTTTTATCTTGCAGTTGTCCAATAAAGACGAAACTGACATTAGTAGTGACGGCGAGTCCGCCACCAGAACATGGTATATCAGAAACATCACCTCAGCGTGGTCGGGGTTGGAAGCTATTCTGCAAACGCCAATCAGGTCGAGATGTCAGGGGGGCTCATAACACCGCAAATATGGAGAAATGTAGCGGGGATGAAAACAACCGCGGTTGTCCTGGCAACGCGGGAAAAAACACCGCTAACGGCACACCGGAAATCATGATAATGATGATGATGATGATGATGATGATGATGATAATGATGATGATGATGATGATGATGGTGGCTGGGCGTTCTTGAGAGAAGAGGGAGAGTATCGAAAGTGGAGCCTAAACTTTGATGAGTCTGCTGGTTACTATGGAGACGATCTGAATAATTCTGAGCCCATTGATTTCATCTCTTTTCCAAACGATGATGAATTCTGGAGCCTCATCACCAATGAAACAATCAGATATGGCCCACCAGGTCTTTAAAAGGGAAATATTGAAATTGTTACTCCAGATTTCATGACTTTATGATGTGATTGTCGCTGAAATGAAAGCTTTCATTGTTCATGGGGCTGCAGGAAAAATCTGAAATTGAGGACTACTGGGCAGGTTTGTGATGTCACAATAATCAAATGAGATGACAAATCTACTTCCATTCCAAATTTTGGTTCATACTGAAGATATTTCTCATTTACAGTATGACTTTATCTCAAACTACTTTAACGTTATAGCCTTTTGAAACCTTGATATCAAAATGGAACATTTTCCAATATGGCCGCCACCTTGTGATGTCATAATATGCAAATTAGATGAATAATTTCACTCCCATTTCAAACTGCTTTCAAGTTATAGCCTTTTGAAATCTTGATATCAAAATTGTATATCTTCTTGAAAAAACTCCTAAAGGGTTAAGTGCTAATCAATTTTCGTTGGTATATACAATTAACATCAGAAATCCTCTATTCCATATTTTTGCCAGTTGTCATAGAAATCTTGTCTTTGGTAATTAATGCCAGGAAATCAAGTTTGGTGATCGTTAGTGGGTTGATTAGATCTAATCGTGTCTTAATCATTAGTGGAAAACAGAAATTGATATCTTTGGGTTTTTCTTTTTTTTTTCTTTTCAGATCTGATGTGTGTGAACGTCTGGCAGAAACACACACACACACACACACTCAGACACACACACTCACACTCACACACACACACACACTTACACTCCAGGCTGGAGGAGGCTCAGCTGCAGATGAATGAGTGCAGTAACTGCCAGACGGTGTGTGTGGTGTGGTGTGTGGTGCGTGTGTGTGTGTGTGTGCGTGTGTGTGTGCGTGTGTGTGTGTGTGTGTGTGTGTGCGTGTGTGTGTGTGTGTGTGTGAGACACTCTGCAGCTGCTTTTCATCCACCAGCAGTCACACTCGTCTCTCTCCATCCGTCTCTGCATCTCCTGTCCTCCTCAGTGTCCCTCCTTACCTCAGAGGACAAATTCCTTCTTTCCCTCCATTCATCTGCCTGTTGTTACTACATCCATCCATCCATCCATCATCCATCCATCCATCATCCATCCATCCATCCATCCATCCATCCATCCATCCATCCATCCATCCATCCATCCATCCATCCATCCATCCATCCATCCATCCATCCATCCATCCATCCATCCATCCATTCCATCCATCCATCCATCCATCCATCCATCCATCCATCCATCCATCCATCCATCCATCCATCCATCCATCCATCCATCCATCCATCCATCCATCCATCCATCCATCCATCATCCATCCATCCATCCATCCATCCATCCATCCATCCATCCATCCATCCATCCATCCATCCATCATCCATCCATCCATCCATCCATCCATCCATCCATCCATCCATCCATCCATCCATTCCATCCATCCATCCATCCATCCATCCATCATCCATCCATCCATCCATCCATCCATCCATCCATCCATCCATCCATCCATCCATCCATCCATCCATCCATCCATCATCCATCATCCATCCATCCATCCATCCATCCATCCATCCATCCATCCATCCATCCATCCATCCATCCATCCATCCATCCATCCATCCATCCATCCATCCATCCATCCATCATCCATCCATCCATCCATCCATCCATCCATCATCCATCCATCCATCCATCCATCCATCCATCCATCCATCCATCCATCCATCCATCCATCCATCCATCCATCCATCCATCCATCCATCCATCATCCATTTTTAGATACATTAATCCATTCACTCTCATTGTTTGATACTGTTGAATTGTGTTCCTGAGTTTGCAAAATGGAAATGTTTTTTATGTTTCCATCTCTTTCTTCTTCTTGCATCTTAATCAGCCAATCACATGGCAGCAACTTAGTGCATTTTGGCTCGTAGCCGTGTAAACCAGCATCAGAATAACAGAATAACTGTTGCCAACAGCTGTGTGGACAAATGTCTCGTTGACGTCAGAGGAGACGGAGCAGACTGGTTGGAGACGATAGAGAGGCAACAGGAACTGAAACAAGGTCTGCAGAACAGCATCTCTGGATGCTGGAACCCTGGAGTAGATGGGCTACAACAGGACCAGAACCAGGAGAACATGGACCAGAACCAGGAGAACATGGACCAGAACCAGGGGAACATGGACCAGAACCAGTGGAACATGGACCAGAACCAGGGGAACATGGACCAGAACCAGTGGAACATGGACCAGAACCAGGGGAACATGGACCAGAACCAGAGGAACATGGACCAGAACCAGGAGAACAGGGCCCGATCCGATGAGTCTGGTTCCAGACTCATCAGATCAGCAGAGGACCAGAACCAGGGGAACATGGACCAGAACCAGGAGAACATGGACCGATTCGATGAGTCTGGCTGTCCAACCTGAGAAAAAGAGCTGTTACTGCTGTGGTATATTAATCAAAGGATTTCACAGACATGTCTCTTTTTTAACGATAAATCATTTAAAGCAGCACAATAGGAACTTTGTGATGCTAATATTATTATTAATTTATTTATTTTATGAAGCTCATTGCGTCCCCCTACAAACATACAGTCATGGAAAAAAAGATTAGACCACCTTGTTTTCTTCAGTTCCTTGTTCATTTTAATGCCTGGTACAACTAAAGGTACATTAGTAACCCGGTCCGACGTCCTAAACGGCGTTAGATTTGTCAGATTAGACGCAGCTGCAACTAAACAAACCAACGAGGACTTGAACTTGTTCTCAGGAACTGGATTAGGAATCTTTAAGTGTTTGTCTGTGAGGGATTAAATGATCAAAGTTAATCAGCTCCTTTGTCAATCAGCTGCTCTGAGGCCCGTTAATCTGCTGTGTGTAGCTTTAATGGTTTTAATTCACTTTTCTTTCCTCTGTCCCTTATTCTGCCTCCATGTTTTTTATCGTTTCCTATCGTCACGTTTTTCTTCCTGTCAGTCAACGTTATCACTTATTTTCCTGTAATGACTTAATTACCTCCCTAATCAGGCTGGATATAAAACGGGGGGAAAGGAAATATTCTGCAGATGTAGTTCAACACATTTTCACTGCTGTTAGATAATAAAGGAGTGTTTTTAACAGTGGATATATTTTAACAGAAATTACACTCTAAGTAAACCAAAATGGGGGGGGGGGGGGGGGGGGGGGGGGTGGTAGAAAACCCACTTCAGTTAGTTTTCTTTCATTTCAGTTCAAAGTTTGCTGCTAAATAAATGTTAACTTTGGAGTCAGCTTTGATTAAAATGTTTGGTTTTAATTCTGTGAAGTTTAATAATAAACTTATAGGATAAAACTATAAAATAATAGAACAGTGATTCCCAAAGTGTGGGCCGCGGCCCCCTGGTGGGCCGTCGTGGTGCTGCAGGTGGGCCGTGAGAGGTCATTAAAATTAAACAAATATGTTTTAAATCCTCGATCTTTTTTAAATATGTCCTTTTTTTTAAAAAAGCATGAGAATTAAAAAAAAAATCTTTCATCTTTACTCTACTCCAAAGTAAACATGAAAAACTTATTTTGGATGGTCAAATGTCAATATTGAACTAAATGTAGCAGTTTTAAGAAATATTACATATTTTCATGCAATTTGACATAACTATGTTGTATTAATAATAATAAAAATAAATTTTATTTATTTATTTAAGTGCCTTTCAAAGGACACTTTACAAATAGATAGAAACAGTAAAATAAATAAACAACAGATAAAGAACACAACATTCACAAAACTGTATTTAGTGAAAACTGTTGAAAAAAAAACTTACATTTGGAAGCGTTAGATATTTTTTCTTGTTTTAATAATTACTTTCTTATATCAAGTAAAATTTTACTTTTTTGTCTCAAACAGGCAGGGAATCCTAAAATGAAACGTAAAATAAGATGTATTAGGTTTTTCCTCCTCCTCATCAAAATAAATCTTGTTTTAAGATTCAATAACAAATTATACCTTTCTTAAATCTAGAAACAAGTGTCTTAATTTCATCTTATTAAGTGAAATTATCTTGCTGCATGGACAGATTTTTTCACTTGTTTTGAACCTTTTTCCTTAGTTGTAGTGTTTTTATCTTGTTTGAAGACCCCCTGTTTCTGCAGTGAACCAATTAATGAAAAGTAACTTTGGGAGGATATTTTTTAAACCCAATCTTTTCTCTCGTGTCTCTTCGTTAAGTTTGGTGCAGAATTCACAGGAGAAATGAGCAGAATTACAACCTGCAACCAGTTTGAATGTTTGTCTTCGTTTCCTCTCCGATTATGAAACATTTATTCATAAAACGAACAGCTCGTCCTCTCAGCCGTCGCAGAAATGACGACCTGCTGTTGGAGAGGAAATAACATCCCAGATAAAAACCCTCCCTGGCGCTGGTGCTTTGAGCTGCTGGTTTACTGCTGCATGTTTGAGTCTCTCCTGCAAGAATCCCAAATAAATGAAGATGTGAAGGAAAAGAAGGGAAACTGAGAGACGCTGCTGAGGTCAGAGCTGGAGGTGAGAACTTCCCGCCGTCATTACAACAACCCGCTTCATCAGCCAAAACCATTAGGTGTCAAAGTTGGCGGCGTGGCCTCTCATTACGGAGGCGGCTGCTGCTGCTTGTTCCGTGAAGGATAAGTAGCCATCAGAGCTGGATAACGGCGGGAAAAACCCAATTACAGCCAGGAGCTGCTCAGGACCACACAGGTGGGAGTGTTTTTCCCTCCTTTAAGTAAAGAAAACCTGCTTTCTTCTGCTGTGAGAGGCTCTCATGTGACGTCAGATGGATTTTAGAAAAGCGTGTTTATACAGCGGTATGCAAAAGTTTGGACACCCTTGACAATTTTCAAGATTGTTAAAGTTGAAGGTCGCGTGGATTCCAGCCAATATGGACAGATTCTTTCGAACAATGTTCAAGAGTCAGTGACAAAGTTGTGGAGGGGCTGGATATAACATGACGACGACCCTAAACACTGCTCCGAATCTACTAAATTCCATGTCCCACTGTTATGTCTCTACTGTTGTTGTTGCCTTGTGATTGTGTTACACTATGATGTCTTTCTGTTATGTACAGTCAAGTGAAAATGAATTTCCCCACGGGGACCAACAAAGTAAATCTAATCTAATCTAATCTAATCTACTAAAGTATTCATCAAGAGGAACAAGCAACATGTTCTAGAACGGCCATCAGACCTGAATATTATTGAACATCTGTGGTGTGATTTAAAGCAGTTGTCCATCAAACCTGACTGAACTGGAGATGTTTTGTAAAGAAGAATGGTCAAAACTACCTTCAACCAAAATCTAGACCCTCATTGGAAGCTATAGGAAGCGTTTGCTCTTATTTCAGCAAAAGGAGGCTCAACTAAATATTGTTTTTTTTTTTCTCTATAGTGGTGCCTAAATTTATGCACCTCCTTTTTTTGTTCAAATAATTCCTACACACTTTCTGTAAATTCAGTAAACTGTGTTCATCTGCTTTATTATATATTTTACTGAATTTGCTGTTCCAACAAACCAGTGGTTTACAAAAGAAGATCTTAAAAAAATTGTCAGGGGTGTCCAAACCTTTGCACATCACTGTATGTCTGCTGAGCTGTGATGGATAGAAGGAAGTATAAAAAACTGTCATTCATCACCGTTTATTACCAGCTAACCTTTTACCAGACAGCAATTAAAAGCATAATTAGACTGGAACATGGCAGCCGTGTGCAGGGTTAAGGTGAGGTTACTCTGGGTCACCTTAAAGTGCTCAGGAGAAAGTTACCAGATGTGGGAAGTGGCTGGTGAGGAAGTTTTTGAAGAAAACACTAAAGAGAGAACCGTAGCATGACACGACTCACGCTAACTGACCGTTTACTGGCTCTTTTTATTGATTTATTTGAGTTTCTACTCGTTTCTCTGGAGGAAACCGATCCAGGACCAATGCAGGATTGTTTCTGCATTATTGATATTTATGGATCAGCAGGACCGGCGGGATGTGAAGCATAGTGGTGAGGATATCGTCAGGTGTTTCTGGTAGGGGTGAAACGGTTAGCGGTATTACGGTAAAGCGCGGTAAAATTTTACGCGATAACGATTACCGTTTCTGTTTGACTTCATCTCATTATCGCGGTTGATTACCAGGATGTGTAATATCAGCCTCATTCAAGTCTGTTAGCGACTCGCGACTGTGTTTCGCGTGAATATGTAGCTTGTAACTTCGGCATCGTAACGTTAGCATGGAAAGAGGTGATAGCACGCAGGACATTGAAAAAAGACATCGAAAAATGACCAGAACGATGTTCTTCTGATGCTGTTAAAATATTTATTTATTCAAATAACTGATCCGAAAACCATAACGTCGGCAGTTAGCGGTTAGCAGTTAGCGGTCAAAAACCTTTTGCCCTTCCGGGTCAAACAGCTAACCAATAACAGGCAGCTACCTTTATACCTGACCCTCAGGTAACAACACAGCGACACCCACAGACACACAGAGTGAACTACAATTCAGAACAACATATTTGGCTCCTAAACAACTGTTTCTTTATTTACACATTTATACGTATTTAAGGTTCAGCTTAAAGTCAAAAGTTTATTTCATTTGAACTTCATTATAATTTTTGTTCTTGATAATTGTTTGTAACTTGAAGTTTGCTAAATGGGGTATTGGTCCACTGTGAAATGGACTCTGAAACATTTGTTTTTGACTCAAGTCAGCTGATTTTTTTTACCTTAAAGTTGAAGGCTGAACTAATGATCCATCCATCTGTCCCTGGATGCTGAGACTTAATACCGGACCTGTTGAGGTCCAGCCTTGAACAGGATAAAGTGGGTGTAGAAGATGGGCAGATGGATGAGGTTTAATTTATTTAACAGCGAATTATTTAGTTTTACACTGATGCTCATTTTACTCTTAAATCTGGGAAAACCCCAGAGTGTTGGCATGGCAACGTTTGGTGTCAGCACCAAATGATGGATGAAATCCAGTTGGATGCGTCCGTCTCTGGTGAGCGGTCAGAGAAAAACTGTTGAGTTTCTCTGGTGGAAGTCAGTCAGTGGAGTCGACTGAAGCTGGAAATGTGAGTGTGAAGGGTTCTCGTCTCTGATTTCAGGATGAACGTTCAATAATTCTCCAGTCATCTGTTCAGGCGGTGCAGAATTACAAACCTGTGTTCGCTTCTTATCTTAATCAATAATACAGCAGGTAAACAGAACGTTTGAAACTGTGAGACATGCTGAGATGTCAAAGCTGTGGTGTTTAACACCCGGCATTTAAGTATCTGTGCATAAAACTGAGGAGGGAGGAAGGAAGAGGAGGAGGAAGGAGGAGGAGGAGGAGGAAAAGGAAGAGGAGGAGGAGGAGGAAGAGGCATTCAAATGTGCCACAAATTTTAGCTTGAAATTTCCAAAAATTGCAAAAAGAGATTTGAATATGTGCCACAAATTTTAGCTTGAAATTTCCAAAAATTGCAAATTAACATTTGAATATGTGCCATAAATTTTAGCTTTAATTTTCCAAAAAATTGCAAAGTAAGATTTGAACATGTACCACAAATTTTAGCTCGAAATTTCCCACAAATTGCAAATTAACTTTTGAATTTGTGCCACAAATTTGAGCTTGAAATTTTCCACAAATTGCAAAGTAACATTTGAATTTATGCCACAAATTTTAGCTTGAAATTTTCGACAAATTGCAAAGTAACATTTGAATACATGCCACAAATTTTAGCTTGAAATTTTCCACAAATTGCAAAGTAACATTTGAATTTGTGCCACAAATTTGAGCTTGAAATTTTCCAAAAAATTGCAAAGTAACATTTGAATATGTGCCACAAATATTAGCTTGAAATTTCCACAAATTGCAAAGTAAGATTTGAATATGTGCCACAAATTTTAGCTTGAAATTTTCCACAAATTGCAAAGTAACATTTGAATACGTGCCACAAATTTTAGCTTGAAATTTTTTTTTACAAATTGCAAAGTAACATTTGAATTTGTGCCACAAATTTGAGCTTGAAATTTTCCAAAAAATTGCAAAGTAAGATATGAATATGTGCCACAAATTTTAGCTTGAAATTTTCCACAAATTGCAAAGTAAGATTTGAATATGTGCACATGTACATCTCGTTCTTTTCACATTATTCTAGAGTTTATTTAATTAATCAGGGTAATTGTGGCAGAAATGCTGTGTGATATTCAGAACAGTTTTTATTAGTGAGAATCAGAAGGAAACGATGTTAGCCTGTAAATCAGCCCTTTCTGTTTCCGTTTGGTTTCTCCGTGTGTTTTAGTCAGTTTCATGGCTGACCAGTGGATCAAAGGGATGTAATTAATGCAGAAAAGTAAACCTGAAGGAAAGAAAATGAAGATGATACAGAAACCCTGGTGACTGCCAGAGCTGTCATTTCTCTTATTTCTTTGCTGAAGTGATTTCAGCTTCACTAAGTGCTTTTTTTTTTCTTTTTTGTTCATTTCAACCACCTTCAGTATTTCCATTAAGCCTAAATGACAATATTGCTTTTTCTCACATGATCTCACATCTTAGAAAACTGTTCTCAGATAATCAACCCTGAGCTTTTTGTTTCATTTGGGTCTTTCTGGTTAAACACATTTTATTTAGAAAAAAGCCCCAAGATTTACAGTATTTCTGCTCACTAATCGGTCTAAACTCGCTCGTAGCCGCTTCGCCTGACGGGCCGGACCGTTTTAAATCATAATCATAGATGAATCATGCATGAATAATGAGTCCATGGATACGGTAGATACTTTCTAAAAACAATCTCAAGCTGCCTTTTAGATAATAAGACAATTATATTCCTGGAGTCTGATCTGACCAGAGCTGGTCGCCTCGTTATTATTCTGCCCGTTTATTGCCTCAAAGCTTTAATTATCTGTTTGGAGTTGAGCGACTTCCCTCCGTTATTTCAGTCATTAAATTGGCCTTAAACTCTGTTCTTGGCTGCGTGAAATCTTCTCTTAAACTACTCGTTTTGGAGCTTGCAGATGTTGTTTTTCTTCCCTTAACTTCCCCAACCCTTCATCGGTTGGGTAACCTTAACCCTAATCATCATCTTTGAGTTTTCATCTGCTTGTTTCACTCTTCCATGTCCCTTCAAAAGAAAATTTAAAACCTCTGTTGCTTCTCTCGTCATCGGTTTCCGTCGTTTCAGCGAGTCCTTGTATCTGGATGTGGCTGGAGAGGAAAAGATCTCTATTAACTTTACAGTTTCCTTCTCGTCGGCAGTTTGAAGTGAGCTGAAAACTGAAGGATCAACGGTTTCATGTCACTTTATTCAGTTTGACGTTTAAGGACCATCTGCTGCCGTTATAACTGAGCTCTCCATAACGATTTTACTGAAATATGAAATTATTAAAATCATTTTTCTAAACTGATCACGGTCCTGAAAATCATTCTGTCTTTCTGCATGTTAACAGCTTAGAGACGATATTTTCACTGTTTTAAGATCCAAAGCAATGAAATACTGTTTATACAGAGATATGAAGTGCATCTGTGCTTAATTCCCACCTGATGTCTGGTGCGTTTAGCTGAAAACAAACATTGATTAATGAAGTGTGAGCAGATGAAGTATTCAAAACCAATCCAGGACCATAAGGACTATTCATCCAGTGTAAGATGAAAAAAAAAATACTTTATTTAAATGTCTACTTTTCATTTTTATGTGCGGACTTCTTATTGTCAGCATGATTCAAGTCAACCTCACAAGTGAAAAATATTTCTTCAAAAGTCTTATCTTTAAATGAAAAACTGACGAGAAACAACCAGTAATCAGGTCATAGTGACATGAAATGTTCAGTTGGAGAGATGTTCAACAATCTGAGTTGAAATGAGTCGTTCTGACATTCATGAAGCATCTTTGAGATGAGATTCCTCAGTTCATCAGTTCAGCGTCTGTCTTCTGACGGCAGGTCTTCGTATCTCAGAAACATACCTGTCTGTCCGCCGTAGCAGAAAACCGTCATCCAGCGCAGGATATGGCGGCATACGGCCGAACCTAACCTCTACATGGAGATAGAAACTATCATCAGGGATCCAGGAAGTGTTAAGATCAGTGTCCTCAGACGTTGGCTCCGCCTCTCTGATGGGAGGCAGGTATCCACAGGTATGAACCACCTGAGAGTTTGAGTTACCCCGAGATCATCCGCCACGCCGCCAGAAGCAGCTTACAACATTTACAAAGCTCACTTATGAAACGGCACGATGGGTTTTTACCTCCGAATTACATTTTAACCATCTGCTTTACGCATCAACTGTGATGCGTTCAAAGCCCGTAACCCATGTTGGACACTTGCGTTACCTCCTGAAACCAGATTAAGAGGGTTTACTTTTCTGCTCAGGGAGCTATAACTGCTTGTGTTTAAATGATATTTTTACATCATGTACCGTATTGGCCTGAATATGGGACCATGTTTTATTCTAGAAATTATATTCTCTAAAATGGGGGTTGTCTTATAATTGAGGTCTAGCCTTTTCTGTTGTAATTACACCTCTGCGCCACTAGATGGAGCTGCAGCTCAGTAACCAGTCAGAACGGCTTTAAAGTTTAGTTTCAGTCCAGAATTAGTTTTTTACTGACTGAATTATTAATGTTGTTCTTTAAAGCGAATATAACTGGACTTCAATGGTTCTGCAGTTATTGACATCATTAATGCAGTTGTTGTTTATTCACTGAGTCATAGTCTCAGATTTTAAAGAATAAAGTTAATTAAATAGTTCTATACCTTGATCTTGATAACGTGGAAACCCGACACGTTCCTGACCTTCTAAAAATAGATTAAATCATTAAAATGTTTAACAATACAGCAGAATATTTTCTCTGTGTGAGTTTTTTCTTTAGTAATTGTAAAATAAAAGTTGTTTTATGAATAACCTTATTGTTTTCATCATATTTTTATTTTCCCAAAATGATATTTGAATCCTAGGAGTCGTCTTATAATCAGAGTTTATTCGGGACAATACGGTACATCAGTGGTCAGATTTTGGCTTTAGCATTTATATTTTTAGCTCTCCCTTTAATACCTGTGATTCTTTTTTATTTGTCATGGTATTGAAAGGTAAGTTTTACTTTATTTATTCATTTATTAATCTATTTTTGGATGAGAAAGACATTGATCAGCCCAGAGCTGGATTTAAGACCTCCTGACCGGCTTTTACCTCTTTGTCGGAGTGGGTTTTGACTAATAACGTCCTGATTTTAAGGAAGAGTGATATTCCTCCAGTGCATCGGTGTTATAAAGGCTCACACAAACTTAAACACCCACTTCCAGCTCTTCAGCCTGTCGGCCTGTTAAAGCTAATTTCCATGCGTGGGAACAAAGCTTCCTCACATCGCGCCTAACAGCACGGACTCTTACATAAGAGCGCGCACGCATGCAGATGTGTTCATGCATATGGAACATGTGACTCTTATCCTCGTAGCGACTCACACCTGAGAGGCGCTCGCTCCGGAGGACCTTTTGTTCCCGCGGTGTCATCTTCCTGTGGTTTACACTCGAAGCGTCTGCGTTCACAGTGAAAGGCTCCTCTGATTAGCGGCCACAAAGGTCTCGTTTCTATCCGGGATCGTAGAGAACAGACCCGCACGAGGCACAAAGCTGTCATAAAAGGCTGTGATGGCGTCGTCCATCTTTTGAATCTGCAGCGCTCCTTACAAGAAGCCTTTGAAGCCGGAGATATAATGCAGCGTAATCATGGAGAGTACTTGAGCGGCGGTCAGGCCGGGTTGTGTTCGCTGTGTAGCGAGTGATGAAGGGAATATTGTCCTCGCTGTCTGGAGGGTTCATGGTTTCCTTTTGTTCAACATGAAAGTTGACAGTTGAATGACTGCATCGCTCGCTTTCTAAAGCTGCTTTAGCACCAACAGGTTTCAGTATAAACTCTAAATTTTTCCTGGTTTCCGTAAACACTAAAGCTGAGCAATTTTATCAATTCTGCAATATACAGTCATGGAAAAAATGATTAGACCACCCTTGTTTTCTTCAGTTTCTTGTTCATTTTAATGCCTGGTACAACTAAAGGTACATTTGTTTGGACAAACATAACGATAACCACAAAGATTGCTCATAAGAGTTTTATTTAAGAGCTGATATCTTACCATTTTCCATGGTTTTCTTGATTATAACCTAAATCACTTAAGTTTTTACATCAATAGCTATGGCGTTGTACTGCCAAAAACACTGCTTTTATGCATTCAGTGTTTTCTTTTCTGTCTGTTTTAGTCACATGATGACGTTTAGTGGTACCAGGTATTAAAATGAACAAGAAAGTGAAGAAAAAATGGTGGTCTAATAATTTTTTCCATGACTGTATATGGATATTTTATTTCCCCAGAGAGTATCAATATTTCAGCCGCGGGTATCGATATTCTAAGCTTCCTTCAACCCCCCGTGTCCCACACAGGTGCTCTTCCTGAGCCATTTAGTCCTCCAGCCACTGGTGTCGCTGTAGAGCGTTTCTAACAGGTTATCCAGAAGCTTCTTTCTCTTCCAGCTACAGCTGAGCCAGTCAGGAGGATGGCGGCGAGTATAAACCCAGCGCCTGCTAGCTTAAAAGCAGATGTGTGGGAGCAGTTCGGGTTTAAAAAGAAAAAGGAAAGAGAAGATTTAGACAAAAGTATGGCGGTTTGCAAGCTGTGTCACACAAACGTGAAGGACTCTGGAAATACCACCAACCTGCGAGGCGAGCCCACCTGAAACGTCACCACCCGGACAAGCTAATGCTAACTGAGAGCTAGCCCAATACAGGCTGGACAGTGACGGCGGTTGTTGCCACCAGTTTCCATCTACTTCACCAGGTCGCAGAAAATGACGGAGTCCATTACTACTTTATTAGTCAGGATTTGAGACGTATTCAGTGGTGGAAAACGCCGGCTTTAAGGGCTGTGTTTACTCTCGCAGCGATGTGTAGGGTTGCCACCCGTCCCGTAAAATACGGAATTGTCCTTTATTTGGGGAAAAAATGTTTCATCCCGTATTGAACTAAAACGGGACGCGATTTTTCCCGTATTTTCATTAACGCCCCATACACACGTCTGTCACACAAACATCAAAACTAAATTTAACAATAATGAACAAAATAAAATACACAAAACATTTAGGCCAGCAAAATCTTTGTGGCGGGACAACAGGACCTGCTGCGCTCTGTGCCCATATCTTTATATGTGTGTGCCAGCCATCTTGTCACTCTCAGTGCCTGGCCCCTCCCCACGCTGTCACGGTTGCCTAGTTACCACAGACGCCGGTGCTGCGCTGCTACCTGCACATTTTAAAAATGTCTACCCCAGATAGGGTTGCCACCCGTCCCGTAAGATACGGAATTGTCCTTTATTTTCATGTCTGGAAGGTGGCAACCCTAGCGATGTGTGGCAGTTATCTTGTCGCCAGCATACCGCAGTTAGCGCATCTGCGCTATGTTATTCAACGCCACAACGCAAGAGGGACAATCACAAACTAGCTAAACTTACTAAACTCATCTCTTGCGTTTTTCCACTTCCTCACCATCTCGGCCATTTCCAGACCCACATTCATCGCTATCTCCCTCCATGAATTACTAGAATATGTGCTATTAAGACAAGAAAATATATGGATTATGCTAGCAGTGCTACTTTTGGAAAAAGGACAAAAATTATGCTCGATTCCTCAGATTATGCCAAAAATTATGCTAGCACAATCGGCAAGAGCCTAGCGGGGGCAGTGGAGGAATGAAAGTCCTCAATCACAACAACAAAGCTCCTGTTGGTAAAAGAATAACATTATATTCTTTTAATCAGAGCTGATTCTGTGCTGTCGTGATCTAAAATCAGGCCCAGATTTTATCTAAAATGTTTTCTGATAAGGACTTTTTCTAAAACTGAACAGAGGCGACTGCCGCCGCCAAAGTATTAGAAACCCATTTGAGCACCTTGTTACGATTTAACTTTTAAAAGTCAAAAGAAACTGAAGTGCACGTTGATGCACTTCAGTTTCTTATCAGAATGTCAAACCTCATTTCTCCAACCTTGAAACGGATTCTTGAACTGTTGCCAACGTGAGTTTACGCCTCGCTGTTAAACAGAAGGAGGAACTGTGAGGTGATCATATAATCCCATATAATCCCAGTCAGACCCCCCCCCCCCCCCCCCCCCCCCCCCTCAGCTCCGTGTTTTAGCTCTGGATGTGTATTTTTGTGGCGTGAATCAGCAGAGAACATGTAGCTCGTTTTTCCTGCCTGCTTTATAGATGTGGAGGCTGATAAAGTATCATGTTGAGGCCACAGTGGGACGAGTCCTGACGTTACAGCCCTGCTGCGCTACACTCGCGTGATAAGACTTGTATGATAATGTTTCACAATATCCCGTTGGAGTATATTGACCATTAATAATCTGGACACCCATCTGTGAAAGTGGAACATGCAATCCTGAATTAATTTGCATGAATGTGCTTCAGTAAGGCCTTTCCTCACAGTTTGTGTTCCGGTTAAAGGCTTAAATCGTACATCTGGTGATTTAGGAGGATTCAGGATGACAGCGTTTACATTTCCTCTTTTTTTTAACCAAACCAGTGAGAGCAGCCACAGATTTCATCCAGAATCTGCTCAAGAAATCATGTTCATTGTTCATCTTTCTCCCTTTCATTAAAGGTCCGAATGATCTCCATCTATGTTCCAACAAGGCTGGTGTGTTTCAACATGAAATAGAAAGGAGGAGCCTAGAAATGTTGATTTCCTTTAAAGGTGCCATAAATGAACCATCAGAACCAGTAGAACATCTCAGACCAAACAATCACACACCTGGCTGTCCCTCACCTGTCTAATGAACATAACTAGGGATGCACGATAACTGTTTTCTAAAACTCATACCGATAACTTTCAGCTCATAAAGGCTGATACCGATAACTGATAACACACACATATACTAAGATCATTACATCAATACTATGAACAAAACCAAAAACAGTTTAAATGAACAGATATTTATTTTTCCAAATGAAAAACTATTGATCAAGACTCTCAAACATTTTCATAAATCTATCAAACAAACCTATTTGATATCTCACATTAACTTAAATAAGGTTCATTACTGACTGATATAAAAATAAAGGCTCCTTGAACTGATGGAAATACATGCATCAGAATTACTAACTGAAAAAGATTAACATTTAAAGGATTTTGGCTTCCATTCAAGTATTTTTTCATTTTTCATTTCATTAAATTAACACCTTTAAAGTAAATCAGGTTCAGTAGTTTTGTTAGTTTTTTTTATCTCATGGAAGCTTTAGATGAGAGGAATGAGGGAGAGGAGAGACTGCTGATGGCTTGCTCACGTTAGCGTTAGCTCACGTTAGCGTTAGCGCACGTTAGCATTAGCTTGCGTTAGCGTGATTTCAAACTCCATGGAAGTGATTGTTATGTTGTAGGTGGCTGATCAGGTTTTACGTATTAAAGCTTGTGCTTCCCTCCTCGTAGAATTCACTCGGAGGATTCGTCACAAATAACCACCAAACTATCTTCTTCTGAAACTTTAACCAAGTTCCACGCCGCCATGTTTGTTGTGATCAGCGCTGTGCTGCAGGCTGCATTCAAGGTGTAACGTAAATTCCTCCACTCCCTCGTTTGCTAGTTCGTTTCTTTCAGCCTTTTCTATTTTTTATTTGTAATGTGTAGGTTTGAAAATACTGCAAATATCGATTCAAGTCAGCAACTACTAAAATTATGACCGAGTTAACGAGTTGTTTTCTGGCATGAGGGGGTATTCTTGATTTTCCTGATTGAGTAATCGTTTTGTCTGATTATGCCGACGTCACTTGAACATAACATTCACTGCTGGTCATTCAAGGCTCAGAGGGAGCGAGACACTGCTGTGTTGACAGAAATATAAATGTTATCGGGGCTATTCGTCGTGATATCAGAGTTATCGGAATGACGTCATAATTTCCTGTTATCGGGTCGATAGTTATCGTGCACCTCTAATCACAACCGCAGCATGTTTGTGCTCTGATAAATTTGGATGATTTATTTACTTTAGATAATCTGACCTCTGATCGTGACCTTGCTGCATTTAGAGGATTGTGTCAGAAACCAGTTCATACCAGTTTCAGGGATGGAGTCACCGTGAACTGATATGAAGGACTTCTTTTGGATTTTTAATATATTTTTTTCTCCTCTGTGGTTCTGTGTTTCTGCTCCTTCACTCCTTCGTACCACAGATGTGGTTTTGGTCGGCACATTTAAATACACTCACACGAGTCCAGGCATTGATGAGTTCCCATCATAAGGCCATAAAGCCTAAGTGGGTGATAAATATCGGATGAGTGATGCTTAACCCTCGCCGCCTCCCTATTTAGCTCGTTACCATGGAGATGGAGTTGGTTGTAAAGAGATGGAGAGGGAGGAGGGCAGGGGTTCCTGCTACAGTTACACGGCGCTGCTTCGCTCAAGGACGTTTGTTTTTGTATTTTTAGCTGCTACTTTGCAATTTTTTGGGGGGTTTTTGCAGTTTATTTTTTTTAAACATCTAATAATGTAATTTTTTTCATCCTTCTCATTTTCATTCCCTCCAGATTTACTGGCCTCTCTCTCCTCTGTGCTGGAGATGAGTTGGCGGTGATTTTCTGTGATTAGAAACCCACAGGGAGCCTCGTCACGCGAGTGACGGCGGTTCGGCGTGTTGGACGGCGCCCGGCGCAGGGAATCAATCCTTCAACCTTAAAGGTCAACAGTAATTGCCGGCTGTGGAGGCATGAAGGCCTAATTAATGCTCAGAGAGCTTCATAACACATCACAGCTATCGTTGATCAAATTGGCGCGATCAAATCCGCCACTGCTACATTCACGCCACGGCGTCATCGAGCCCAGCTGCTGATGGTAATTTTAACATTTGCCGTCTCCTCTTCAACTTCTTTCTTCCATGTTTTTCCAGAGGGTATTAAAGTTTTACATGAATGTCGCGCACCTGTCGCTAGCATCAGAGCGCCGTAGCTTTCTGCTCTTTACGTCCTCGCTATCAGGCTAACATCTGGGTGAAACCGTCATTAAACATTAAACTGCTGAGCGTCAGAATAACAGCAGTCGGTGTAAAAGTCTTTCTGCAGAAACTAAATGTACGACTGACTCATAAATGCAAGATTTAGCAGCAACATGTTATAGTGCAGTAAATGTTGAAGGTGGAGGCCTGATTACTAATCAGACTGTAAATTTAGCCACTAATTGCCTCCCATAACCTTCCAACGTGTTTCCAACATAGAGACGGAAAACATACCTATGAACTCAGTTTAACTTTTTTTCAAATTCCGTTTTAAGCATTTTATGCAAATTTAACCCCAAGACAGTATATAAAGAATACTGTAATACTATACTACTATACTATAAAAAAAATATAGACAATTTATGCAATTATAACTGTAAACTATAATGTTTTCATACTTTTAAGCATATTGTGTCCAACAAAACATTAGTTTTTTTTTTTGACAAACAAAAAAATTCAAAAGTTCTTTTTATGTATTAAATAACTAAGAAAAAAAATGAGAGTAAATGTAAGAGTTAATTCCAGAGGTAGAGCCATTTGTGCACGTCTACATGTGACCAGGTGGACGTGCATTGATGCCATTTGGACGCGCTCTTGTACGCGCCGACATATGGGTTGCATTTGAAGAAAAGTTTGCGGATTTATGCTAATTGCAGTTCAGTTCTGTTATATTGCGCATTTAAAGTGAATTCCGTTTTTAATCTCCTATTCTGCGATTCCGTGATGGTGGATTCCATAAAGCCCTACATACTTAATCCTTGCTGTGCAGTTATGAGCTCTTGAGGACATCCTACCTGGCGAATACAATGAGGACTCAATACTGAATACGTATGAAAATATCCGTTTACTTCTCTCTCTGTTTAGCCTTTGGCCACTTCTGAGACGAGTCGTCGTAGAAACACTGCAGATAAACGGAAAACAAAAGGATGACAAGGCTGTTTTAGTTCTGTAACGCTCCAGCAACGCTCAAAGCTCAGAAGAACGTCTGTTTGTCCATCTGAGCGCGAGGGCTATACTGATACGATACACGATACTCGGATACGATACGATATATATAGGTTATATATATATATATATCAATATTCATCTTAAGATACAGTTACATCATTTTCTGAAAGATTTTAACGGGACAAAGTAATTTTGGTGACATCTTGTGAGTGTTCCAATGACTTTTTTTGAATTAATTGAACTGAAAGGTAGGTGACCGCAGACAGTGCCGCAGAGAGGAGAGAAAGGAGGCCTCTGATTGGTCAATTCTACATCCACGTCATCGAAAAAACGAGGAAGTACCCACATCTGTACGATTCTGGTTCTGAAACTACAAAGATAGCACATATTCTAGTAATTCATGGAGGGAGATAGCGATGAATGTGGGTCTGGATACGGCCGAGACGGCGAGGAAGTGGAAAAACATTTAGTAAGTTTAGCTAGTTTGTGATTGTCCCTCTTGCATTGTGGCGTTGAATAACATAGCGCAGATGTGCTAACTGCTGCATACTGGAGACAAGCTAACTGCTACACAGCCCTTAAAGCCGGCGTTTTCCACCACTGAATACGGTCTCAAATCCTGACAAATAAAGTTTGGCTAGCTCTCAGTTAGCATTAGCCTGTCCAGTTGACGTTTCAGGTGGGCTCGCAGGTTGGTGGTATTTCCAGAGTACTTCACGTTTGTGTGACACAGCTTGCAAACCGCCATACTTTTGTCTAAATATTCTCTTTCCTTTTTCTTTTTAAACCCGAACTGCTCCCACACATCTGCTTTTAAGCACGCAGGCGCTGCGTTTATACTCGCCGCCATCCTCCTGACTGGCTCAGCTCTAGCTGGAAGAGAAAGAAGCTTCTGGATAACCTGTTAGAAACGCTCTACAGCGACACTAGCGGCTGGAGGACTAAATGGCTCAGGAAGAGCAACTGTGTGGGACACGGAGGGTTTTGAAGGGTGCTCAAAATCTTTTATCTGGTGCCTAAATGACAAATCTAGAAGCAAAGATCAATCAAGAATTTAATACAATCATGTATACAAAAAATCATTATGCCATGCAGAATATTTTAATCGGCCGATGGTACACCTCTTGACACCACGGAAGATGTCAGGAAATGCACCCCGAATTTAAATTGTGTCCCTCCTTTTAAGGATCCCAAGAAGGCGGGTCCTGCTCTCCCGGGTTGTATGGTCCTTTGTCTCCGAAACTCCAGATGGTCAAGTCACACAGTCTGATTGTTCAAGCAGTTTGAAGGTGCTGGTGATGGGGGTCTAGCGGATGTTGCAGTAATAAAGTCCAAGATGTCCAGTCCAAACAAAGGTGGTGTGTTTGTTCCAAGAAAGGATGTAACCAAATACGTTGATCTATGCCATCGCATAGTCCCTTGAAGACAGCAGGTCAGGAGGTCAAGCAACAACTCAGCAATCACCCTCTTACAGCCACCCCCAGGCAATAAAGTTTAGCTCTGCATCTAACTAAGAATTTCTAAATCCTAACAATACTCTCTGGGAAATAAAATATCAATATATATCGCAGAATCGCTAAAATCGCCCTAGTATGGGACGAAGTTTCATCTGCTGGTGATGAAGTTGTCACCTACACCTTCCTACTGACAACCTCGTCATGGACAACCTTACTGCTGATGGACTGTTGACCACACACACACACACACACACACACACACACACACACACATGCTTCAATCCTTCGTTTTACTCTCATCCTCTCACTCAGACTTATTCAAATGCATCCTCCCTTCTTTCTTCTTTATTGTCCATAACAGGGCTGGATGCATGTCTGCACTCCGCTGTATTAAATTAACATTGTCACTAGCATACAACTCCTGCGTCACCATGGCAACCTCACACACACACTCACACACACACACCCTATCACATGCTCACAGCAATAAATCATTTGTAGGAAAATGCAGAGCTGCAGAAGATGAAGTGTAAAACGCACATCTATCATCTATGACATGAATCCGTGGAGGACTAGCGAGAATCAAACTGACACTGTTTGTAATCAAAGGGGGGGGGGGGGGGGGTTCTGTTCGCTGCCGGGTGTATTTTAACGTCTGAAGACAACAGCGTGACAGCGAGGTGTTGGGCTGCACCGTGGTTCTGCTCTGAGCCTGTTAGAGAGGGAGGATAACTGAACCGGATCAGCACCAGAACTGAACCGATCGCAGCTGGACCAGCGGTTCGGCTCAGACTGAAGACGCTAAACGAGTGTTAGCGTGCGACAGAAACGAACCCCAGAAATGCAGCTTTATTTCACAGCAGGGATCCGTTTGAGCCGGTGTGATAATCAGCATCGGACTCAGTCTGAATTATTAAAAGGCTCTGAGCCGATAATCACTTACAGAGAAAAGAGGAAGATTAGCTGTGTTTGGGAGCGCTAATACTCGAGTACAGTTGATGTAAAGGGGGGGGGGGGGGGGGGGGGGGTGTCTTTCTTAAATGTTTACATGTTTCCTGCTGCCTACTGAAATTCAATACCTTTCTAGTATCGATCAAATTACTTCAATACCATCAACTGTAGAAAAACTCTGTCATTCATTCAAGGTTATTATCGTTAATGAAAACGAAGGAAAAAACGAAAATTAGAATTGAAAAAAACATTTTCATTAACTGAAATAAAATAAAAACAAGATTTAAAAAAAAACGATAACTAACTTAAACTGTATTGTGTGTTTATAAAATGAACTAAAATTAACTATAATAATGTCAAGAACGTCCTTTGTTTTCATGTTTGTATTTTTTTTTCCTCATAAACGTTTGAAATCTATTAACTTCGCTCCACCGTACAACAACAACCGCAAAAAAAAAAAAAAGTGATCAGCAGTGATGGCTGCGGCAAAAGTTGGTAGAAAGCGTCTCAGTCCTATTTGGGATTTCTTGACTATGACTGTGTTAACGATAAAAATAAGAGCCTTGTAAAGCTGTAGAAGCTAAGCTAGCCTAAGCTAGTGATACAAGCTAGTAAGCTAGCCTAAGCTAGCTGGAAAGAACTAACCAAGAAGCTAGCTAGCCCCCTGGATATAAGCTAGCCTAAGCTAGCCCCCTGGAAAGAAGGCTAACCAAGACTAGCTGGATAAGCTAGCCTAAGCTAGCCCCCTGGAAAGAAGGCTAACCAAGACTAGCTGGATAAGAGCCCCCTAAGCTAGCTAGCTAAGCTAGCCCCCTGGAAAGAAGGCCCCCTAACCAAGACTAGCTGGATAAGCTAGCCTAAGCTAGCCCCCTGGAAAGAGAAGCTACAGCTGCAGGCCAGTCAGCGTTGGGAAGGAACGGGAGAAAACAGCAACTATAATGGACTGTTTCCATGGAGACCAGATAGCTGCTGGTCAGTAAATATGCAGGAACACCACAAGAGGGAAGACGCATTGATAAATATGTTTATTGAGACCAGAATGTAAACACGACTATGTGATTCGATAGCCTTCAAAAAGTTCAGTGCTTCACTCCAACCAAAATTACAACCCTAATTTACAAAATAAAACTAAAACTAACACTGAAACTAATAAAAACTTAACTAAAATTAAGTATTTCAAAACAAAAATGAATAAAAACTAGCAAAACTGCTCTAAAAACGAATTAAAACTAACTAAATTTGGAAAAACTAAACTAAAAACTAAATAAAAACTAAAACTAATGGAAAATCCAAAACTATTATAACCTTGATCCCCCCTCAACAAGAATCAGAGTTTTGCTGTCATCTGCTTTGGTGAAGCCGTAAATCCCAGACATTCAGCTCGGTACCGGCTGGTTCTGGTTCTGGTTCTATGAGTAGGTGCCGTTTAAATATCGTGAAGAACATCTGGTGACGACGTAGACCCCAACGATCGTAACGCTCCGTTTATTTTGATTTGGATGTAAAGCCCAGACTGGAGTCTTGAGAGGATTTAAGTGAGTTTTCATAAACTGGACTGGAAAGATATAAAGATTTAACATCTGTCCATTAATTACTCGTTCCCTAGATTAAACTATTTAACGGATAAATTATTTATTTATGTCCAATGGGTCTCAAATGTAACTGAAGTTGAACTTAACTGTATAATTTATTTTCTGAAACTACTTCCAATGTGAATTAAGTTTTCTATCATTCTATTCTGGGCAAGATGACTTAAAATCAGTATGACAGTTAATCAAACATTTAACTTTGATTATGATTGATTACTTTGATATGAGTGATGATCTGGTTTTGTTTGATAAGTGGAGGGAAATGAGCAGAGAGGAGACACTTCTGGTCGTGTTATGAATATTCTCAACAATAGAAGTAATGGACACGGGCAAGATTAAGGTTTTGTAAGTTTTAAATGATTTTTTGATTAACTTTCTATTGATCGGTGTGTGTGTGTGTGTGTGTGTGAGTGTGTGTGTGTGACTACTGTGGTTCTCTGTGGTTTTTAGACTGTTTCATCTGTTCTTACAGTTTTCTGTTAAAGATTGTCGGGTGCTAATTTAACCGTTTATATACCAAAATGTTGTCATTCTAAACATGGCTGCTACGACTTTTTTCTGTCAAATCTTTATCATTTTTTAAATATTTACCTTTTAAAAAAATGTCCTATTGAAAATAAAAGAAAAGCACCTCAAATCTTGTTTTATAAATTTTTTTTTTAACCGCTGACTACTTAAGCGTACTCGTTTGAGACACTATTCAAACTTTAAACGAGTAACAGGACTTTTGTCTCTTCCTGTTTCATTCAGCTTTTTAAAATATATATATACATTTTTTGTCGTTTTTGAAATATCATAGTTTAAATTTTGTGTTTTTCTGCTCTTTTCAGTTCTTAAAATAGAAATGATTGGGAACCCCTCAGAGTGGAGGTCATGTGACCCACAGCGGAGGTCATGTGACCCACAGCGGAGGTCATGTGACCCACAGCGGAGGTCATGTGACCCACAGCGGAGGTCATGTGACCCACAGCGGAGGTCATGTGACCCAGCGTGAGCGCTGACTGAGATTTCACTAAATCTGTTGTTTCAGCTTGTTTAGAGCTACAGTTTATACATCAAAGTGTCAGTAAATTTGTCTTTTTTTCCTACCAAAGCCCTGCAACTTGTAGCGTTTGAAATATGAGCCTTAAAGTCTGGAAAGTGACCAGAAATCCCCCGGTAGTTTAGATCGGGAGATTTTTTTGTTTTTAGTAATTCAGAAATGACCACGGTTCTCAAACTACTAGCTCGAGAAAATAAAAATTATATCTTTGTGGTCCCCTATCTCTTCTGAATCTAGTGGTGGGAAAACTGCTTTGATTGAATAAACCATTTCTGATCAGCAAAAAAGAATTGAAGGTTTAAATGAATACAGCTGGTGTTGTAAGCTAGCTGTGACGTCTGGGTTTGTCTCGTCTGTTATGATTGTCTGTGTTTTATGTTGTTATGTGTCTTGAGTGTTTTCTTTTTAGTTTGACCTCCATCTTTCTCCTGTTTCTTTCTCCTCGCTGTCTTTGTACAAATGGCAAATAAAAATCTTGAATCACCGCAACACAAAAGCACAGAAAAACACATTCTCTGAAAAATAGGACTGCGATCTGTTGCTTTTATTCAGAAGTCAATATAATACCAAGCAGCTAAAATCACAGCATCGCTGGTTATCTGACATTAGGCCAGATGATTGATCAGCTTTACTGCTATAGACACATTTATCTGATGCGTACAAAACAATCAAAACACATTTAAGTATTATATTAAAGCTATTTTAACACTACATTAAAGTAACAATACTTCTGTACTTCAGCCGTAAAACAACCTTCTGCTCAGAGGTTCTGCTGAATTTGAAATATCTTCAGTTTTTCTATATTTAATGCTCTGTTCGGTTTGTTGGCAAACTTTGACGTGTCATCATGACTGGAAAAGTTGATCCAAGTTTGTCCAGTTTTCCCTAAAATTCATATGTTTGATGATCTGACAGTCAAGCTCCATCAGTCTGCGTTATTCTCTGTGAAAAAGGCCATAAACAAAGGATAAAAATCGATTAAACTCAGTCACTGGTCCCTGATCATTTAAAGCCTGTTCTGCAGGTAACTGGTAACCAGTATCAGAATCTCAGACCAGTAGGGTCTCAATCATTCAAGTGTCTCTGGGCAGGACAGAGGACAAGGGTGGAGACGGTTAGCCGTTTAAACACCAGAAGCTAAGGGAGCCTGCTACCTGTTTTTGTGTGTTGCGCTCTAAGAAGCTAGTTTATACAACTAGCGGCCAAAGAAGCTCTTCAACGTCACAAAGGAGGCGCCGGCCATAAAGCAGCTGTCCGTGCGCTACAACACACAAGCCGTTAACCGCTAGCAACAGCCACAGCGGATTAGCGGCTGCGATGACTGATCCGTTTGTAACTTGAAAATACGTGTGTGCTGGTTTATTGCGGAACACGATTTATCATTTGCGATCGCTCAACCGCTCGTACGTCTTTGTAAAAAAAAAAAAAATAGCTGTTGATTAAAAACGCTTTAAAAACTGCACGTTTCCGGTTAGCATACCAGTTATATGAACACACATGACACAGCTCTAGAGTTCTAGAAACGTCTGTCTGATCAGCTGGATGGACGTTTTCTCTGAATGTTGATGAAGCAACGACCCAAAACATGGAAAAATTTTTAATGTAACGGTTCACTTTTATAATGACGCATTCAGAGTAATAACATCTAATAACATAATAACTGCCTCTGCAAATATGTTAGAGAGGATTTGTCATTGTTTTAAACAAAAATGATGGAAAAGTTGCAATATGTTTTTTTTTTTTTTTTGGTACAAATTGCCCTTTACTGAATTAATTGGATTAATTGACTTGACTCAGTTTCACTTGTTTTCACTTATAATTTAATAACCTTTACTTTCTGAAATTCATATTTAAATTGAAGCTCATCTTATACATTACTAAGCACAATGACAAAAAAGTTGTTTGCCAAATTGCCTAAATGTGTTGGATCCACTGCACCGCTAGAAAAAAGTTCAGGTTCAGGACTTTTTTAAACTTTAAGCCCTGCAAACACTCACATTTTCTAACTCTGGACACTAAACGTATATCTTTTATGAGGCCACCAAACTTAGCAGAAATATATCTGTATATGTCAGCATGATTCTTGATTTCTTTCAGAACTTTTTCAGTTCATGGTTTAATTTTTATTAATATTTTTAACCACTATCCCGGTCCCGCTGGAGGAATCAGCCCTTTTCTACAGACGTTCATCATATGAAAATAACAAATTAAGCTGTAGAAAGATCTACAGACGATATTTAAATCCTCAGATGTTCCCGTTCTGATCTTCTACTTCTACAAATACCTATATGATAATAAAAATTTCACCAAACATGTTGCAGTTTGAAATGAAATTCAGATTTTTATTACAAAAAGTAACGATGTTTGGATGATTTGGTTAAAACATTTCAGTAAAATACAGTAAAAAATAAAAACATCAGAGCGTTGGCGTTTGAGTGGGACTGATTTAGATTTATCATTTAACCGAAACAGTTTTTGGTTGGAGAAGAAAACCCACGTAAAGTTCTCTATCTTCTCCACTTCCCTCCTGCTTGATATTTGTTCTCATCCTCCTTCAAATAACTCTTCTTCTGAAAAGGTTCCTCCATCTTTTTTCTGAAGTCACTTTTTCCAACACTCCATTTTTTAATAATGTGCTCCTTTAACTTTTTAAAAGTCCTGTGGGTTTTTTAGTTTTTTAGAAGTTTCCTGAATTTGAAGTTCTTCTCTTTCAAGCTTCCAGCTCCTCCTCACTGTGTTTTAGCTCTTTAACTTGTTAAAGTTTGCTCTATTTCCACATTAAATAGTTCAAATTCAGTTTCATTTAGACTAAATTCATTTAGAGTTTTCAAACTCTGAATGTTTCCAGATGTTTCCTGGTCTTCTCTAAACTTTCAGACGCCTCCTGCAGCTCGTCCTTGTTCCACTGCTTCTTTCTCCACCTCCAGTTTTTCCCAACACTCTTATTGATCTTTTATAACCTTTTCTGAAATGTTGAACTCCTCCAGCAGCTTTTCCTTCTCGGTCCAAAGTTTGTGATTACTTTCAACATTGTTCTCCATCATTTCTACCAGAGCTTCATCCATCTTTCACTTCCTCTTTCCTCCTCAAATCCATCTGTTTCTCTCAGTGTTTTTATTTCCTTCTCGTATTCTTTCTTCGCCTCCAGTAGTTTGTTTTTCTCCCCGTCCACTTTTTTCTCACGTCCTCAAACTTTCTGTTCATCTCATTTTTCTTCCTTCTCTTGCCGGAGGTCTCTGTATTTCCCGTCATCGTCTCATAAAGCTTCTACCTTAGAAAGGGAAGAAAGGAGTCAGATATAAAACTTTAATATTCTTGTAGACATCAGAGCCCTCTGACCTCCTTTTCTTTATTTAAATGTACCGTTCTGAGCTCTATTGTGTCTGCTGTCTGGAGGACACGGCAGGATGGACGGATGTGGAAGGGACAACTGTCAAAACGACAACGGTCAGGCCGTAAAACTGCAGAATAAAATAAATGAACCCGTCTCACAGGTGATGATATGAAGCTGTTAAAATGTGTGGTTTAGAAAATGGAAGCTTTAGATGAGAGAGCTGATGGAGAGGAGAGGAGACTTGGTGCTGGCTAGCTCATGTTAGCTCACGTTAGCTCACGTTAGCTCACGTTAGCGCGATTTCAAAACTCCATGGAAGCGATGGTTATGTTTCAGGTGGCTGATCAGGTTTGACGTTTTAAAGCTTGTGCTATTTTTCCCTCCTTCGCTTGGATCATTTGTCACAAATAACCAGCGAACTATCTTCTTCTGAAACTTTAACGAAGTTCCATGCAGTCTTCATGTTGTTGTTGTTTTTTTTTTTTTTTATCAATGTGTTGTGCCGCAATGCTGCATTCAAGGTGTAATGTAAATTCCTCCGTTCACTCGTTTGCTAGTCGTTCTTTCAGCCTTTTCTATTTTTTTTTCTTTTTTTATGTGTAACATGAGGGAAAATACTGCAAATATCAATTAAAGTCAGCAACTACTAAAATTATGACCGAGTTAACGAATTGTTTTCTGGCATGAGGGGGTATTCTTGATTTTCCTGATTGAGAAATCGTTTTTCTGATTATGCCGACGTCACTTGAACATAACATTCACTGCTGGTCATTCAAGGCTCAGAGGGAGCGAGACACTGCTGTGTTGACAAATATATATACAGTCATGGAAAAAATGATTAGACCACCATTTTTTCTTCACTTTCTTGTTCATTTTAATACCTGGTACCACTAAACGTCATCATGTGACTAAAACAGACAGAAAAGAAAACACTGAATGCATAAAAGCAGTGTTTTTGGCAGTACAACGCCATAGCTATTGATGTAAAAACTTAAGTGATTTAGGTTATAATCAAGAAAACCATGGAAAATGGTAAGATATCAGCTCTTAAATAAAACTCTTATGAGCAATCTTTGTGGTTATTGTTATGTTTGTCCAAACAAATGTACCTTTAGTTGTACCAGGCATTAAAATGAACAAGAAACTGAAGAAAACAAGGGTGGTCTAATAATTTTTTCCATGACTGTATATGTTATCGGGGCTATTCGTCGTGATATCGGACTTATCGGAATGACGTCATAATTTCTTTTGATAATTATCGTGCATCCCTACTTATGTCCTTTTTTTTGTTGTTTGTTTTTGTGATTGTTGTAAAGTAATTTAATGGATTACACCCCTGTAATACAACATTATTTCTCAATAAAAATAAACACATTCCAGTGATTAAAAACGTTGCTCAGTTCATGTAATCCAAGTCTTTGACAACCCTAAATAAATGTGTTTTCTCAGAGCGTTTCTGTTACCAGGTCAGAATACTGGTGGTTGATCTTGGTCTCCAGATGTCAGTTTTCTGGGGGAAGACATTGAACTCACCATTTGTTCAGAGGCCTGTGAGTCTATATGATGGAGCTGAAGTGGAAAGCGCTTTAAAGCTGTAAAAACTGCTGTGTGAATGGGAGGATTGCAGTTTAAAAGGCCTTTTAGTGACTAAAAATGCTTTAAAAAATGTTTTCAGATACAGTCCATTTAGCGTTTAGAGGGATAGCCCCCCCGTTCAGTGCTCATGGGGGAATATTATGGGCTCTTCAGTAATGAAGTATTTGCTAATCCTCCTGCACTGGTTTTCTTCCATCTGACTGACAACTAAATCAAAATGTTCCCTGATAATCTTCCCGCCTCCATCACTCCTGAGGAGACGCTCGTCTTCCTGCAGCTACTGAGCTCTAAAGTGATTTAACAGTCAAATATCTCTCAGAAATATCATGATTAGGCGACACATCAGCGCTTTAGCTGCTAGCGGCATGTAGAGGCACGACAGCACTGAAGTTATTATAATAAAACAAAAAAACTCAGAGGCAGTTTATTTTTGCTGCAGTTCTGTTGACGCAAACATTTAGAAAATATACAACCCTGGCATTTAGTTTGGGCCCGGGTCCAGAAACCTGTCCAGGTGGCGCTAGCGCTCTGTCAGGTTTGAACACGTCAGCTGCGATACTCAAGTTTACAAGTTTTTATCCAGGCCTTATCCAGTTTTTACTATTATTTATTGATTCTGTTCTTAAGAAGTTAAGGGTTTTAATTATCAGACAATTACAGTTTTAGTCTAAGTCAGGGGTGTCAGCATCATGGTGGCCCTCCAAGGGCCAGATCGACAACATGAATGTAACAAAATGCAATGTAAATCAAAATAAATTAAACTAAACCTTATTATATTGTTAAATAACTGTTTCTGTATTTATTATCTATTAAAGGTTTAAATATTTAACTCATTATATTAAACTCGGGGTTTGTGGTTGTAAGAGTATCCATTACCTTGGTTTCAGAAGCGGTTCTTTGTTTTTCTTGCAGGCTAAATTTAGCATACTTAGCTCCGTGTTTGTTGTCAAAATGCTAACGTAGATTAAACTCTTTCACGTTATTTCACCTTGAGATACAAACTTGTAATTATTTTCCCATCATTCATGAAACTGTCTTCCTGAGTTTGTAAAGGTTTTTCTTAAGTCCATCAGTTCTGAAAAATCGTCTCGCTCATAGCTACTGAAGTGCATGATGGGAGATGTAGTTTTTTTGTCAATATGTGCTTTAAAGCGGATTAAACTTATTTTAAGTCTAAAAAATATTTATTTAAAATTTAAGACAATAGTGCCCAAGCTCTCGAGGGCCACATAAAATGACGTGACGGGCCACATTTGGCCCGCGGGCCTTGTGTTTGACACATGTGGACCCTCCACTGTGATTGACAGGTTTCAGATGAATTCTGCTCCATTTAAAGGTGATTCAGTCGTTCTTATTTTAAAATTCATGTTCTTCAGTGTTTTAATTTTTCAGCAGAGTTGAGGATCGTTCTCCTGCTCCTTCACTGGAAACACTTTTCTAGTTTTTTCTGGTTCCAGTTGCCGACTATATTTCCCAGCGCAGTGACATGTTGGTGTTTAGCTTCTTCCAGAAGCTTTGGAGCAGCGCTAGCTACAACTAGAAACCAGGTCCCGTGTCTCGTCCTCTGTATCTTTGTTTTCAGTGTGATCTGCTCATAAATCTTCCAGCAGTGTGTGTGGATGTGTGTTTTATGTGTGAGGGGGGGGGGGTGGGGGGGGGGGGAAACTGCTACCATGTTTCTGCTAAGATCAGCAAAGCCAGTCAATGCTAATGGACAACATCATCATGCCTAAGAGTGATTGGATAAGGGGTGAGGCATGGGAGGGGGCGCGTGATTGGTCGGGGCGTTAGCGTGTGCAGTCAAGTGGAGGCCCCCCCCCCCCACCCCCCCCCACCCCCGAATCCTTGATGAGCTGTGCTGTGGGAGGCAGCAGACTGAGGCTCTGTTGGTATTTTAAATCACTGGTAAACCAGAGCCCTTCAAGGCCGCCAGGAACACCAGGTTAGCAACAATGGAGGCTCCAGAGATTAAAAACGAAAACAATGATTGACTCAACGTTCAGAGATGACGACAGCTGTGAGACCCTGAGGTGTAAAAGCTTCGAGACGTTATCTAGATCTATCAGAGCGGTCGGTGTCGGGGGTCTGAAGGTAGCGTCCCATCAGGGGACCATTACAACAGTTTCAGCAGATCGATTTCATCTTTGTTCTTCTGGTTTTGTTACGATTAGAAGACTTTTGGAAAGTACAGTGATCCCTGATTTTTCGCGGTTAATGGGGACCGGAGCCCCCCCGAGCCTAAATAATGTGTTTAAAATACAGTCATGTAAAAAATGATTAGACCCCCCTTGTTTTCTTCAGTTTCTTGTTCATTTTAATGCCTGGTACAACTAAAGGTAGATTTGTTTGGACAAACATAACGATAACCACAAAGATTGCTCATAAGAGTTTTATTTAAGAGCTGATATCTTACCATTTTCCATGGTTTTCTTGATTATAACCTAAATCACTTAAGTTTTTACATCAATAGCTATGGCGTTGTACTGCCAAAAACACTGCTTTTATGCATTCAGTGTTTTCTTTTCTGTCTGTTTTAGTCACATGACGACGTTTAGTGGTACCAGGTATTAAAATGAACAAGAAACTGTCAAGAAAAAAATGGCTGGTCTAATCATTTTTTCCATGACTGTATATTTAAAAACTCCAAAAAAAAGTATCGAGGCACTGCAGCGAAACAAGACAAAGGCTCAACTGTGGTCTTTCTGTTTCCTTCACAGCCTCTGATCTCTGAACCGTAGTAAACAAACTGCTGGTATTGTGCTATTTTTGGCTCGTAATTAGCGGCTAACACGCTAACAACAACAAGTATGTATGTAAATCTATACATGCTGAGCTGCTGTTGATGCTCACTACACTTTTCATCTAACCCCGTTTTCATTCTGCCATCCCACGACACACACACTACATTACCCATGAGGCCACACCATTACCCATAAGGCCACCTTCTTAAAGGGGCCAGGCTGGCTCACAGCATTTCTTCGCTGAGAGAGAACGCGCACAACATCCGGTGATGTTTTAAGGAATTTTTAAATTTTTTTTAAAATTATATTATATATTTCTGAAAAATCCGCGGAACTTAAAGCGCAAATTAGCGAGGGATCACTGTATTGCGTTTGTTAAAAGAAAGTTCCTGATTGGATCGGTTGTGCAGCTGTCCTCTGCCATGATTTCTCTGTTTCTAGCGCTAATATTGACACTCAGCATCATTTCTGTCACCGTGGCAACATTGCTGGTGTGTTAGCGCAGCTGACGAAGCTTTCCAAAGCTTTCCAAAGCCAGAGCGATGCCCAGAATAAAACCCGAGTCCAGATGAAGTGAAGTAACGCTGAAGCTGCACCTGAGCGCAGACGTGACTTCCTCCCACCTGCTCAGGTGCTGCAGCGCTCAACAGACGGCGTCATCCTGGACAGGTAACAGTCCAGGTGCTTCTACGCCAGAAGATTCAACTGTTTCTGTCCAGGTTTTCCACTGAGCTCATCCCCGTTACCAGGCAACAAACGCAACACCGCAATGCATCTATGGAGACTTCAGCCACGCCTCTACGATTCATTTATCTAACCATCCTGAAGTATTAAAGTTTTAATATTAGTATCATCATTTATTAAATAAATAAATGTGTGTGTTTGTATAAAAATCGCTAAGATGTCTGAGACAAATGAAACACAGGGAGGATATTTTCCTACACGCTGTTGTCGTTGTTTCCTTGATTCTTGTTCTTTATGAGTTTGGCAGGAAACCTATTTTGAATATTTAACTGATGCTGAAATATTCAGGAGGCCCGGAGGCTGTGGATCTGCTAGCACAGATCTGAACCGCCGCCTGCTGCTGTTATTCTCCTCATTTAGTGTCAGACAGAAACGCTCCTTTGTCACCGCGGCGGCCTCATTCATCATCGTTTCAGCGCTGTGTGCGTTCTGCAGGAAAACGCCTCGAACCCCGAGTTTAAAGTTATATAAGTGATTTGTTTGTGGCGAAGGAAGGAAGGTTGAGCAAACTGAAAATGAGAAATGGAGGACAGAGCAGCAGCAGGACTGGAGAGCAGGTTTCCTGGAGGCGGTCGTCGTTAATGCAGTTAAAACTCTTTGGTCGACTGCAGAGAAGATCCAGATCCCCAGAAAGTCGGGGTGAACTGTGGAGGACGCAGCGTGCGTGGAAAAGCGTAATCACATTATCAGCTGAGTTTTCTCTGAAAGTAGATAGACTGACGATGGACTGACGTTCGTTCTTACAGTTTAATCCAATTCAGGACGTGTCAAAGTTTGAATTTTATATTTCCATCTGAATGGAAACAAATTTGTTTGAGCAGTAAAGTGAAACAAAGAAAAGTTGAAGCTCTTAAGTTCTGCTGGTGGTTGCTTGTGCATCATCAAGAACTGGATCCGACCGGGTTTCACATTCTTACGAGCGGTGCACGATAACAGGAAGTATGACATCATCCCCCAATAAGTCCGATATCACGACGAATAGCCCCGATAACATTTATATTTCTGTCAACACAGCAGTGTCTCGCTCCCTCTGCGCCTTGAATGACCAGCAGTGAATGTTATGTTCAAGTGACGTCGGCATAATCAGAAAAACGATTACTCAATAAGGAAAATCAAGAATACCCCCTCATGCCAGAAAACAACTCGTTAACTCGGTCATAATTTTAGTAGTTGCTGACTTTAATTGATATTCACAGCATTTTCCCACATGTTACACATAAAAAAAATAGAAAAGGCTGAAACAACGACTAGCAAACGAGGGAACAGAGGAATTTACGTTACACCTTTAAATGCAGCATTGCGGAACAGTGCGCTGAAAAAAAAACATGGCGGTGATGGTGTAGAACTTCGTTAAAGTTTCAGAAGATAGTTCGCTAGTTATTTGTAACAAATGCTCCAAGCGAAGGAGGGAAAAATAGCACAAGCTTTAATACGTCAAACCTGATCAGCCACCTGAAACACAACCATCGCTTCCATGGAGTTTTGAAATCACGCTAACGTGAGCTAATGTGAGCTAACATGAGCTAACGTGGGCAAGCTAACACCAAGTCTCATCTCATCTCCCCTCCCCTCTCCTCTCCATCATCTCTCTCATCTAAAGCTTCCATCAGATTAAAAAAAAACCAAAACTATCGAACTCATTTACTTTAATTAAAGTCATGCATTTGAATGGAACTACAAGCCAAAATCCTTTAAACGTAATTTCATTGTTACAATGGAGTGCACTTTTTCAGTTTATTTAGGGCCAATTCCAATTCCTCCCTTAACCCTCAATCTTGACCCTCCAAAGTAAGTCTCAGGTCCATCTCGTGACTTAGAAACGTTACACCCCTTGAGTGCACTTACGTCTTCAGACTGTGGGGGGCGGCCTTACGCCAAAGCTACGTCCAGTCTGTCAAGAAAATGACGACGATGAAGAAGAAGGAGAAGAAGACGTAGAAGAAGAAAAAGATAATATGAATATACATAACGAAGACAGTAAGATAGTTTCGTAACATTTATATCTTTATTAACTACGAAAATTCGTACATTTGTAGCTAGCTTTTTTCGGCGCCATCATTTTCGAAGACGTCTTGGCGAAAATACGCATTGCCTTCTGGGTAGCCCTTACTTCCAAGGGTGGTGCTGGAGAATCTAAATATTGAAGGCGATACAGCCGTCAAACTCGTCCCTCAACTTGACTTTCTAAGAATCGGGACGACACTTGGACTTCAGGGGAGCGAACATTTTTGAGATTGAGGGTTGAGGGAGGAATTGGAATTCATGTGAGATATCAAATAGGTTTGTTTGATAGCTTTATAAAAATGTTTGAGAGGTTTGACAATAATTTTTTTATTGGAAAAAATAAACATCTGTTCATTTAAAGAGTCAAAACAGTTTTTGGTTTTGTTCATAGTATTGATGTAATGATCTTATGTGTGTGTTATCGGTATCGGTTTAAAAATCGTGCATCCCTAGTTTTTACTCTCCATTCAGCGCCGTCATGACTACTGGGAGAAGAGTGAGACGTGTGAATGCTCATCCTGCTTCTGTTCATATGTCATATTCAGGCAGATGTGATTGACAGGCAGCCTGATGTGAGCGATGCTGGTGTCGTCATAGTAACAGGATGTTGATTGATCCGCTGGTTCGGAGTCATTTCCTCTCAGTCAGGGCTTCACGTCATGAAAGCAGATTTTATGTTCATTTTCCAATGACACGCGTGACCTTTATATTCTGTAAATTAGTGCTTCTGATCCCCAGAATCTAACTTTAATGCGCTGCTGCTGACGTTCGGCTCCTCCAGTCCGTCTGGTTCTGGTAATAAATGAACAGAACCTCTCCCGGCCGTCTGAAACCCACCGCAGAGCAAACCTTTCTCTTCTTGAGTCGCTTCTGCAGACTCTCAGCGGGACAGATAATGCTGCTAATGGCTCTTCTGAAGTCCATATTTGAATTAATAGATGTTTACTCTTTAGCAACTTAGACTGAAATGGGACTTTTTTCCCGTCAGAGAGGAATCGGACAGTCGAGGCACTCATGAGATTTTATCTAAAGGTCATTGGAGGGAAGTGGGTTTGGGTTTTTTTTAAGTGCCAGTGCAGACGTCTCAGAGATGAATTTAAACGGGAGAATTATTGGTTTTTACATCTGAATGACTCCCATATATTTTATATACAGGGATTCCTTATTTTTCATGGTTAATGGGGACCGGCGCCCCCCCACATTAATCAAAATCCGCGAACTGGAGCCCCCCGAGCCTAAATAATGTGTTTAAAATATGTTTAAAAACCATAAAAAATGAAATGAAATGAAAAATGAAATGAAAAATACTTTATTTATCCCATAAAGGGAAATTCAATTTCAAAAAGTGGCGAAACAAGACAAAGGCTCAACTGTGGTCTTTCTGTTTCCTTCACAGCCTCTGGTCTCTGAACCGTAGTAAACAAACCGCTGCTATTGTGCTATTTTTGGCTCGTAATTAGCGGCTAACACGCTAACAACAACAAGTATGTATGTAAATCTATAAACGCTGGGCTGCTGTTGATGCTAACTACACTTTTCATCTAACCCCGTTTACTTCTGCTGTCCCACGACACACACACTACATTACCCATAAGGCCACACCATTACCCATAAGGCCACCTTCTTAAAGGGGCCAGGCTGGCTCACAGCATTTCTTTGCTGCGAGAGAACGCGCACAACATCCTGTGATGTTTCCGCAATTTTTTCTTGATTTTTATTGTTTTATATTATATATTTCTGAAAAATATCCGCGAATAGCTAAAACCGCGGAACTTAAAGCGTGAATTGGCGAGGGATCACTGTAATGAACACTGAGTTGTTGTTCATGGACTAAATGCTGCTTTGTGTTTTCAGTCTGAGGTTGTTCCTTGTTACAATAGAAACTGTGGAAACAAAGTTATAAAAGCTCCAGAGTTAATTCACCCAGTACGTGATCAAAGTGCTCCTTGATGTCACACTTCTACCCCCCCCCCCCCCCCCCCCCCCGCTGATCTGTCAGCTGTGAAACTGGTTTTGGTTAGAAGTTCAGCGGGAAGAAACAGCTTTAGCTTTCCTGTCACCGTTTAACAAAAACGAAGGATTTCTTGAATGTTTTCATATAAATGCAAATGAGTGCTGATCGTTTTATCTGTTTTTAAATTTGGTTTGTGTCCAAGACGAGCACCAAACATGAAATCAGGCAGAAATCACCAACAACTGAGACACTGCAGTCGTGAGAAGAGACGTCCCCTCTGAGGACATGTGGACAGTCCTGGAGACGCTGGTTCATTAGAGGCTGCAGGAGGACGTTTACATATACAGCAGCACAAGATACAGTTAATTTAATGCTGCTACAAATCCTCCTACGTAAGTTACAGTTAGATTCACACACAAACACACACAAATACACACTAACACACACATGCACAAACACACACACACATGCTGCAGACTGTGGAGGAACAACGAGGTGGTTTTATTCGACTCAGGAGGGCTGTTTGATAGAAGTCATTATCTGTTTCCTGTTTTAACCTGATAGATCTGGATATCACAGCTGAGTGTGTGTGTGTGTGTGTGTGTGCGTGTGTGTGCGTGTGCATGTGCGTGTGTGTGTTAGGGACGTAACGATATGGAAAATTTGATATCTCGACTATAGTGAAGAAATTATCGCTGTCTATGATATAATCTCGGTATTCTTAATTGCTGAACAAATGTCAAAAAAAGACATCCATTTAAATAAATCAAGATGGCTGCCTCCGTATGTTGGTGCGTATTGTTTTGTTTTGCTTTGTGATGGTAGCCGGAGCTCCTTCACGAGAGAAGAGCTTATTAACATCAGGGCAACAACTGCAGAGTTTACATTTTATTGTAATTTGTAGCAGCAACTTGAAGGAGCTAAGGCTAATGCTTCAAGCTACTGAGATGTTTGACCAAGAGTAAACTGGTCGACGCGCTTCGCTAACTCACATTTCGTAAACGTTACCGTTGCGTGTTGATCGAAAAACGACCGGAACGATGTTCTTCTGATGCAGTTATAATATTAATTTATTCCATTAACTGATCCGACAACCATAACGCCGGCAGTTAGCACCGCAGCGGTCAAACAGCTAACCAATAACAGGCAGCTACCTTTATACCTGACCCTCAGGTAACAACACAGCGACACCCACAGACACACAGAGTGAACTACAATTCACAACAACATATTTGGCTCCTAAACAACTGTTTCTTTATTTACACATTTATACGTATTTAAGGTTCAGCTTAAAGTCCAAAGTTTATTTCATTTGAACTTCACTATAATTTTTGTTCCTGATAATTGTTTGCATATTTTGACCAACTATGGTTGTTAAAGTGTTTATTTAAATTTGCACAAGACAAATAAGCTTTGTTTAAAATTTAAAATAAAACCTCTTTCTGTGCCAGTTGTTCGTCCGTTTAATGTGAAAGTTTCATTTTGATAAGATTTTGGCTTCTGATGTTTCAATATGACAAGAAAATTACAAGATTTAGTAAAATTATTAAAATGTATGTTTTTTTTTTTTGACATTTGTACAGCAATTAAGAATACCGCGATAATATCGTAAACCGTGATAATTTGGTCACTATAATCGAGATATCAGATTTTCTATATCGTTACATCACTCATCTGGACCAAAGATCCGTTAATCCGCTCTGCGATGTCCAGAACTCAGCTGCCAGCCTTTTAACGAGAACCTGAGCCCGTCACACCTGTCCTTGGGTTTATCTTCCTGTTTCCTGTTTGGTCTTCCTTCTCTCTGTGTGCAGTAGGAGGTGAATAAACAGTTTCCTTCAGCACAGTTGATGTTGCTGTTTGATGCAAAGAGGCTTTTAATGGCTGCCGGTCCCAGATGTACCTCCAATAATCTGTTACAGTCCCAGGTATAGACCTTTTCGGGCCGGCCCCCCCAGAAGTACCCCGTCCACCATTGCTGGGTTGCACTTTCACCGGCTCGCAGATTAACCAGTGTTTTTCTCTTTCTACAAATATATATTTTTATAATGTCGAGTGGGAATACATGTTCCGTCATAAACTGTGCCAACAATGGCGTGAAAATTCAACAATGGAAAGTATGTGAAATACACAAGCCTTTACTGCACGAAGACTGCCTTGTTTGCAGAACAAGAAGTTAGGAAGACGTGGGTGAAAAATATCAACAGAAAGGACTTTGTTCCAAATGAATACAGCCGGGTGAGTTTTCGTTAACATTCAATCTCGTACTACTCATAGTCTCGCTGAGAGTCCCGGACGATTCTGGCCGAAAGAACAGCAGTATGAGGCTACTGTAGCCCTCGGCACTAGCACAAGCCTATAAATCAATGAATGAATGAGTGACTTAGGAGAATGATTAAATAAATTAAATATAACATTAACACATAGCCTAATTTACCGCTAGCGTTAACGTTACAGTAGCATAATCTTTATGGCTTGTTGACGTTAGTTATAGCCAGCGTTGCGTTTTTCACGTATTCCCACAGTTTTTAGTGTTTGATTATGGGAATAGATCATGCTATTTCCATAACCAATCATTAAAAACAGCGATAAACTACCTTCATCTGTAACTGGAGGCCACTGCCTAACATCATCAATCCAAGACATGTCTGCGTTATCAGTAACAGATGCTCCACGCTGCTGTGTTTGGGTTAGTTGGTGGAGCGCCGCACACTCCAGTTATGGCGGGGCCACTAGGGGGCGCATGTCCACAATTTTTAAGTCGAAAAGGTGTATACCTCCAATAATCTGTTACAGTCCTGAAACATGATCAGGAACATGGCTGGTTGCATAAACACTACAGAAGGATTAATCAGTATAAAGGCTTCTCAGTTAGAGCTCAGATAAGTATTTAATTACAGAAAGAGGATCTGAATGTGACATTTTGATGAGCTGGTTTTGTTTCGGTTGGGTTAAGATCATCTACAAACGAGCGCAGGTTGCTTCATTCTTGCAGGTGTTTCCCCACCCGTCCTTGTTTTCTACGAAGGTGATGTTGCTTCCTGCTGAAGCTCTGAGCTGTCGTCTGGTACGACTCTCAGCTCGGACGTTAGAGGCTCCATGTGCAGCATCCTGAGGAAGATGATCGGGGTGTTCTACTCTGTAAATAATTAATTGCTTCTTGATGTTGAACATGAGGTAATTAATGAATTTCAGGTTAGAAAGACGGTGCGGGCGACACCATCTGCTGAGGTCTTCAACCAGCTTTGAGTTTTCCACCTGAACGAACTTGCTTCTCCTCAGAAACAACTCCTTCTAGATGTTTCCTGACTGGGAAAGACTGACGAGGGCTGAATGAAGCTGCCGTCACTGTCGGGGATTTATGAAGCTGCACCAGAGCAGTTTCAGATCCGTCTGATCTGCTGGTTAATCCATCTGTGTCGATCACGGATCAGTTAAACGCTTCAGCGGGAGGTGGGTAGATGAGCGTGTTCACATGTGACTTGACCTTTATCTCTGAAGCTCCAGCAGAGCTTTTATTAACACGGATTTGTCTGGATTATTGTCTGCATGTTGGAGGAACTGACACACTTTATCTTCCTGTGATTCAGGAGTCAGGAAATCCTGTAACTTCATCGCTTTTTAACAGTTTGTGATTGTCGTCTCAGCAGGAGACATTTCTAGACGTAACGCAGACGCGTCTTCCTTCAATCTCTAAAGTAAATGTTGTTTTTGTTCTTTTAAAGAGGGTAAATAAACATGCACTGCGGTTACATGATGTTTTTTAATTCGGAATTAATAATTCCGCATTAAATAATTCCGAATTAAACATGGAAATAGTAATTCTGAATTGAGGTTTACATGGAAAACACGTTTGTTCAGCTTTATCCAACTCCGCTTTAGGTCTGGGGGTTGGGAAGGGTTCTGATCGGATGGGGGGGGCGGACATCTTTACGTATTTACGTCTACCGGAATAAAACAAATTTAGCTAACTCGGTTAGCAACAACATTTCACTTATTTTTGACCTGGGTGGCATCTCTATCTGTGAAACCTCCTTCATTTAACCTGGCCGCTACAACTTTGAAAAGCTCACAATTTTTATGTTTCCTGCCATCTGTTCTTTTAATTATTTCCAGTTCCTCCAAGCTATTTATTAAATAAATCATCTCTGCTCTTGAACACCGTTTACTGCGTGCTGCCATCTTGAAACTTTGTTTTGAAAACAAGCCCAGTGCGGAATATAAGCGTCATGGCGACAAACGGGCAAGAGAACTAGCATGCGCAGAAAGACGGGAATTCATTTAAACAGGAATGAGTGTAAACATGACCGCGGAATTATTTAATTCGGAATTAAAATGGGAATAAACCATCCACTTACTTAATTAAGTTTAATTTGGAATTGACATTTTCATATGGAATTAAGTGTTTACATGGTAACTTTTATTCGGCTTTAACTTTAATTCTGAATTAAAGAGGAATTAAACTTCCCATGTAAACGCACTGATGGTCAGAGCGCCTCCCCATCCAGGAGGCTTGGTAGTCACTAGAGCTGAGCGATTTTATCGATTCTGCGACATATATCAATATGTTATCGAGTATCGTATATCGTATCGTATTGCGAGATTAGTGTATCGCTACAGACCTAGTACTCACCTCAGCTAGCTCCCTGAGGTCTGGAGGACCAGTGGCTCCAGTTAGTTCCTCGTCTCTTACCACCGTTTTCCAGCAGACACAACAAATCACTCAGATTCATTGTCTAGGGCACATGTGTCAAACACGAGGCCCGCGGACCAAATGTGGCCCGCCACGTCATTTTATGTGGCCCTCGAGCGCTTGTGCATTATTGGCTTAAATTTTAAACCAATATTTTAAGACTTAAAATAAGCTTACACCGCTTTAAAGCACATATTGACAATAAACTGCATCTCCCATAATGCATTTCGTCGTTATCCACAAGATAACAGTATATCAGCATGAGCAAGACATCAAGATGATTTTCAGAACTGATGGACTTGAGAAAAACCTCTACAAACTAACCCCAACATGTCAAGAAAAGAGACATTGATGCACAAGGAAGTTTCATCAACGACGGGAAAACAAATACAAGTTTGTATTTCAAGGTAAAAAAAACAGTATGTCTTTTATGTTAAGAGGCGGTGTCAGTCGTGAAAGAGTTTAATCTACGTCGGCATTTTGACATCAAACACGGAGCTAAGTATGCTAAATTTGCTAAATTAGCCCACAAGATAAACCAAGAATCGCTCCCGCTTCTAAAACCAAGGTAACGGATTCTCTCAGTCACCTGTTCGAAAGCAGGTTTACAACCACAAACCCCGAGTTTAATATAATAATGATTTCAATATTTGAAACTTGAATACATAATAAATACAGAAACAGTAATTTACAATATAATAAGGTGTAGTTTAATTTATAGTTCAAAGTTTAAGGTCAGTCAACTCGGTTTAAGACATTTGTGCTCTGCGATGGAAACTTCCACAAATATGTACGTAACAAAGCAACATCCGCGGATCAACTATCGACTGTGTGACTGTGGATGAACTCTCTGGTCATGTGACCCTATCTGGTCATGTGACTCATAGATGTGAGCCAGGAGGTCTAGACGGGTCCAGACAAGTCCAGTAGAAATCCCCGGATGTGTCCTTCATTTTTCAGTCCAGGGGAGGCTAATGAAGACTTGAGCTGGCAAAGTATCCCAGAATGCATTTCACATCAACCAGCAGCAGCAGCGGCGGTGGAGGAGAACTGGCTGAAGGAGCGTCATAACTTTGTTTAACAACAGAATTAAGTTTTAAGACGTTTTCATTGCTCTTCTGACTTCAAATTTGTGGTTAATTGAGCCTGTTTTAAAAACTCATCCGACGTCGTTGGACCTTTTTCTTTTCACCTCGACTGAACTTTATAACGCGGCTGAGATTCAGGAGCATTAAACTCAGAAACGCATCATATAAAATAATGGTTAGACACTTTTGCCAGGAGAGTCCACGGACTGTCCTGAGTTTATTTTATTCTTAATTAAATTATAGATGTTTATGAATGCGTGTCAGCCTGCTAGCTGAGCTGTTAGCTGCTCCGGTAGGACGACTCGGGACAACGGACGTGGAAGTACACGAGTCCAGACTTTATACTTGGTGTTAAACAGCCACTAACTTCAATGTTAGTTTCTAATAAGGATGTAACTATATGGAAAATTTGATATCTAGATTATAGTGACCAAATTATCACGGTTTACGATATTATCGCGGTATTCTTAATTGCTGTACAAATGTCTAAAAAACACATACATTTAAATAATTTCACAAAACCTTGTTATTTTCTTGTCAGACTAAAACATCAGAAGCCAAAATTTTATCAAAATGAAACTTTTACATTAAAAGGGCAAACAACTGGCACAGAAAGAGGTTTTATTTTAAATGAACAAAATAAATAACAGGATCAAAGCTTATTTGTCTGGTGCAAATTTGAATAAACACTTTAACAACCATGGTAGGTCAAAATATGCAAACAATTATCGGAACAAAAATTATAGTGAAGTTCAAATGAAATAAAGTTTGGACTTTAAGGTGAACCTTAAATACGTATAAATGTGTAAATAAAGAAACAGTTGTTTAGGAGCCAAATATGTTGTTCTGAATTGTAGTTCACTCTGTGTGTCTGTGGGTGTCGCTGTGTTGTTACCTGAGGGTCAGGTATAAAGGTAGCTGCCTGTTATTGGTTAGCTGTTAGCGCTGTGGCGCTAATTGCCGGCGTTATGGTTGTCGGATCAGTTAATGGAATAAATTAATATTTTAACTGCATCAGAAGAACATCGTTCTGGTCATTTTTAGATCGACACGCAACAGTAACGTTTATTAAATGTGAGTTAGCGAAGCGCGTCGACCAGGTTACTCTTGGTCAAACATCTCAGTAGCTTGAAGCATTAGCCTTAGCTCCTTCAAGTTGCTTCTACAAATTACAATAAAATGTAAACAAGTGCTCTGCAGACAGATAACTGTCCTCCACCAGTTGTCCCTCTGCATTCTTAAAATACAAAAAAAATATGCCCAGACCTTGGATTTCGTCCTTTTAGCGGGTTAGTAAATGTCCTGCGTGCTATCACCACTTTCCGCCATGCTAACGTTACGATACCGATGTTACAAGCTACAAATTCACGCGAGACACAGTCGTGAGTCGCTAACAGACTTGAATGAGGCTGATATTAATTATCCTGGTAATCGACCGCGATAATGAGATAAAGTCAAACATAAACGGTAATCGTTATCACGTAAGATTTTACTGCACTTTACCGTAATACCGCTAACCGCTCCATCCCTAGTTTCTACATTTTTTCATGACGTTTATTTGTTTAGGAGTTGTTCACATGAAAGTAAAGCTAGGCGATACTGGGAACTTTGGTATCGATCCAATACCAAGTAAATACAAGGCCAATATCGCCGATATCGATACCAATACCGATACTGATACTTTTTCATATTAAGCTTAATCTATCATGAACTTTTGTGATTTTTGTCTTGGATTATTTTGTTAAGCCAAGAATAGAATTCCTTCAAACTTTATGTCTTCAAACATTTTGGTAAATATCATTGGAGTTGAATTTCTGTTCATGTTTTTTTCTAGTCTACCATTAATATTTTTAATATTTTTTAATACTTGTGTATTTTTTTTGCACTGTGTGCACTTTCCTGTAGCTTTAACTCTATAAATGTCCCTGTTGTGTGATAAATAAAGGATTATCTAATGTTATTTTATCTTAAATAACACCTTTCAATGGGATACATGACATGTACTGGGTTATTTCAACGTCTTAGTTATGTTTTTTTGAGTTGGCTCCAGTAACGATTGACTTAAGTAACATGTACTTTGAAAGTTGATAGAAACTAATGCTGAAGACGACCACTGTCATCTACCATAATGCTCTCTGATGGAAATTAAAAAGAAAAATGACAAAAAAGCTTGAGTATCGATCTTTTTACACGAGTATTGTTCGATATCAATACCGGCGTTGGTATCGATATTATCGATATTTGGATCGATCTGCCCACCTCTACAAGAAAGAGCTAAAACAAAACTGGACATTGTTTTGTTTTGTTTTTTAATTGGAGACAAACATCTTCCTATAACGAAGTGACATCAGTGTGTTGCAGCGGTGGAAAAGTTCATGTAAAGGACAAGTGTGTCCATGTCATGGAGGGGGGGGGGGGGGGGGGGGGGGGGGGGGGGGGGGGGGGGCAGCTTCCTTTTTCTCTCTGATCGTACGCTCAGCGTCTACTCTGTTTATTTTATTTTATTTTTTTTTTTTGTCAGTTTGGGGCCTCGTTACTGACGAGCCGACGCTTCCTCCTCCAGATGTGTCTCAGTTTTCTTCTCTGTCGTCACAGCTGGAGCTGGATTTGTTTCTTGGGTTTGTGTCTGTGGATCTTGCAGGGCTTTCATCTTGATTTTATTTCATTTTATTCTGCGGTTTGATCAGGGCTTATAAAACTCTCTCAGCTGTATCTGACTGGGCAGAGGTTCACTAATGTGATCTGATGTAATGAACTTTATTTTTATATCTGCTGTGTTTGTGCGTTTGCTCTGAAAATAGAGCGAACAGAGCTGTTAGTTTATTACAGGGTTAGAAAGGTTAAAAAACAAAATAAAATACAACTGGAAAAGTCAACAACTTTAACTTCCAGGCCTGGAAAAGTGTTTGAATTTTATAAAAACCTATCAGGTTTTGGAAAAGTCATCGACATTTGCTCCGTAGTAAAGTAAAAGGTTTAATTAGTATTTTATACTTTTATAAAATCTGCTGTTTCCTGGGTTTTTTTTTTTAAACACCAGCAGGTTTGACAGGTGTGTCAGTCATCATCTCTGTCAGCAAACACACACAAAATAAATGAAAAAATAAGAATAAAAACCCACAAAAGTGCCTGTTTGGTTAATTTAATGAGTTTTGTTTCTTTGTCTTGTTTCTTTGTTTTGACAGATTTACTGGTGGATCTTAACCAAATGATTTGTTTAGATTTCTGCTTTCACGCAGAGTTTCTAAGTCGCCAGTCTGGACGTGGATTACTGAAGTCTAGAAAACATCTCGTCTCGTTTTCAGTCCTGAATCTTTTATCTATTAAATGTTTCCGGCACATTCAGTCTGTTTATGATGATATCTGGTTTAACACTCGTGTGTATTTATTCCAGTAATGTCGCAGAGATGCTTCTTATCTTCACATAAAAGCTCGATATAAATTCTAGCAGTTTGACAGAATTATTAGGTGTCTGAGAGTAAAAGAAATTTGCAGTGAAAATACATATTTTGCAAGATAAAAAGATGCATATTTCTTTCTTCTTTCAGAAAACAATCTTGGTTCTGTCTTTTTTAAATATGATAAAAGTACATGTATTTACATGTAATTTATCTCTGCTAGAAAAAACGCTGTATTATTATTATTATTATTATTATTTTTAATGAACCTTTGAAGTGCTTGAAGTGCTTAAATTTGACCAGGGAAATGAAACGAACCCTCATCTCTGTCCTCAGTGTCCAGTGACATCAGAACGGTTGATGAAGACGAAGGTGACGGTTTGTCTTTTAACGGCGTCAGCGGTTTTAAAAATGCTGCTGCAGAAGCAGTGACGGTGGTGGAGCTGACGATGATGATGATGATGATGATGATGATGATGATGACGAAGATGATGATGATGATGATGATGATGATGACGAAGATGATGATGATGATGATGATGACGATGATGATGTAGTAACGTAGCAGGGTGACGTATGTGGTAGTGACGTAGCATAGCGTAGCGTGTTGTGGTGTAGATAAATGACTGAAGCAGTGACGTTGACCTCAACCAGACTGGATCACAGACGGTTCTGGTTCTGGGGCGTTGGGTCAGACTTCTGTATGTCGCTGTGTCTTTGTGTTGTTTATAACTCTCACATGTAAAGCTTTGTGTTGAGATGAAACAGACCCACACAAGTATCTAGTTTATTCCCGTTTATCCCCATTTATACAGCGCTACCTCTACTTACGAAATTAATTGGTTCTGGAAGTAGTTTTGTAACCTGAAACTTTCTTAAGTAGAGTCATGTTTTCCATGTAAATGTCCTAATCTGTTCCAAGCCCCCCAAAATTCAAACATAATTTTTTTTTAATAAATTATAAATAATACATGAAATGACATAAAAACCTGTCAGAAATACATGTCAGAACTAGAAAAGCACTCAGAGAGCGCAGACCTCCACTAAACGCAACAATTATTGAAAATTTGAAAGTGATCCAGAATCCAGGATTTCTTCCGGATCAGAACCAAAATGAAATCAGTTCTTCCTTTTCATATTTCTGACAACTCCTGAAAATTTAATCAAAATCCATCCATAACTTTTTGAGTTATCTTGAACACAGACAGACAGATAAACGCCAGCAAAAACATAACCTCCTTGGCGGAGGTAAAAATTGTTTGTTTACCTGGTTGCTGGGTTACGCTCATACAGACAAGGGGCCCTCCTAGCCAATGGGATGCCAGGAAGATGCTAGCCGATAGCCAATGGCAGAGCAGCTACAATTATGTTTACCTTCTGTAAACTCTGGGAGCTGCGAGTAGCAGCGCTACTGTATTTTTTTCTTTTGTATCCTGAAATTTCTTTCGTAACTCGAAACAATTTTTTCCCGTTGATGCGTTTCGTAACCTGAAAACTTCGTACGTAGAAACGTTCGTAAGTAGAGGAACCGCTGTACCTGTCAGTCAGTGACATGTTTCCACCTCATAAATTTCATTGATTTTTCAACCTTAGTTTGTTCAGAGAAACAAGACAAACTGTCCTTGTTTTTTTTTTTTAAACACACATTTGTGAACTTTAAATTACATAAAACAATCCTGTCAATCCTTCCTTTGATCTGGTTGGGTTTTCTGGAGGACGATTGAATTATTAATTATTATTAAAGAAGGCGGAGAAGGTGAAGAGGAAGTCATAAAGACATCGTCTGGCTCCTCCAGCTGCCCAGTTTGAACCAGTCACAGATCTGAAACCAGTTCATCCAGACGTCTGTCAGAGCTGGAGGACTGACAGACTAATTAAATCTAATCGCTCCCCTCTGAGACGCTGGAGGAGCTGGTTTCATCCCAGGATGATCACGTTCATGCTGGTTCTGCTGGGAGCCGTCAGTCAACGCTCCGCTGACGTTTGTCTTTAATAACTCCACACAGTTTATAATCGCTTCAGTCTTCACCTGTTTTTAAAGAGAATATTAAATAAGTTTACGCACCGAAGCGCAGAATTCACCTGCTGAACTGAAAGTGTTGCAGTAAATAGTGGTGGAAATCTGAGAGAATCCAGCTTTGAGTTATTAAAGGCTGTTATTTTCTATAAAACAGGTCGGTTTCCCATCAGTCAGTGAAAATAAACAAAAATCAGACGGATGTGCAAACGTCTCCCACTTCCTTCATTTGCAAAGACAAATTAAAATTTAATGGATTTTTGGTGAGAGAACAAAATGTGATCAGCACTCTGTATAAATGTTAGAGTTTAATAAAAATAAAATGATAATAACCTTGACTGACTCACACTGAAGAGTTCAGATGGACCTGCTGGACTGTTAACGTTGTAATTACAGTCTTCAGATCAGCTGAACTGTAAATAAAATAAAATCTAGAAGGAAACCAACCCTGATGATAATCAGAGCAGACTGAGATGGTTTGGACCTGAACAGAGGAGGATGGAGAAGATATCTGGAAGAGGATGAGGAGGCTAAACCATCCAGGAGGTTCTGGAGGAAGAGCAGAGAGGAGGTTTAGGGATGGAGAGAAGAGGAGAGGAAGAGAAGAGGATGGAGGAGATGATCCACTGAGGAGACAATGAAGGGAACAGCCAAAGGAAAAGAAGATAAACATCTCTTTGCTTCAGAGTAGTGCTGGGCGGTACGACCAAACATTTATATTACGGTATTTTTCTAAATTATATCAGTTTCACGGTATATCACGGTATTTATTTAAGTGGGTGTTAACCACATTTTCTAATCATTTAGAGGAATTGCTGCAGTAAATTGTCTTATAATGACCTATTTTACTGTCAGGAGGAGTGAATATTGTAGAAAAACATTCATATCTACACTAGTATTAATACAGGTTTGCATGAACTCACAAAATGATACTATTTACAAAGAGGTGGCACTCGTTATTCTGATTAAATGAATGAGTTTTATTTTTCACATTTGCAAACAACTTAAAAAAACTTATTTAAAAAAAATCAACATTAACTACACAATGTAAACAACGTTCTCAAGATATTTCAACAAATAAACAGTAAACAAAGTATGCAACTTGCAATATTCAAGTTTTGAAAAAAAAAAAGAATTATCCTGTAGCAGCATATAAACAATATTAACAATCACACGTCTTTCTCCAGAATACTTAGCGCTACCATGTCTTTAGCTAAGTGGACAGTGATGGCGTTGGTTATTTCGATCCACTGTTTACTTTTTTATCATAGGCAGTGCTCCTAGCAAACGCGTCTTTAATTGTCATCTGACTTGACTTTCCAAGAAGTAACATTACTAGCGTTAGCGCTAGTAACATTACTGCTGTAGTAACGTTACTAGTGTTAGCCACAGAGGACGCAGGCCTCTACGGCTAAAGCTAGTAACATTACTGCTGTAGAAATGTTACTAGCGTAAGCCACAGAGGACGCAGGCCTCTACGGCTAAAGCTAGTAACGTTACTGCTGTAGAAACGTTACTGCTGTAGAAACATTACTAGCGTTAGCCGCAGAGGTCTGCGTCCTCTGCGGCTAACACTAGTAATTTTACTGCTGTAGTAACGTTACTAGCGTTAGCCACAGAGAACGCAGACCTCTGCGGCTAACACTAGTAACGTTACTGCTGTAGAAACGTTACTGCTGTAGAAACATTACTAGCATTAGCCGCAGAGGTCTGCGTCCTCTGCAGCTAACGCTAGTATCGTTACTGCTGTAGAAACGTTACTAGCATTAGCCGCAGAGGACGCAGACCTCCGCTTCATGCATTCCTTGTACTCTAACACATGTTTGTGGCTCAGGTGGTGCAGCGGATTGCTGGTGTAGCCTCCCGCGGCTACAACTTTAGCTCGGCAACATTTGCAGATTATTGTAGTTTGTTGGACATTGTCTTTTTTTTTAAATCCAAAGAACTTCCACATGACAGACACGGCTTCTCCTTTAGGAAGAAGTTCCTCAGTCTCATGTTGCCGTTCTGGAGCTTCCAATAAACAGTAAACAAAGTGTGCAACTTGCAATATTCAAGTTTTGAAAAAAAAAAGGATTATCCTGTAGCAGCATATAAACAATATTCACACGTCACACGTCTTTCTCCACAGTACTTAGCGCTACCATGTCTTTAGCTAAGTGGACAGTGATGGCGTTGGTTATTTCGATCCACCGTTTACTTTTTTATTACAGGCAGTGCTCCTAGCAAACGCGTCTTTAATTGTCATCTGACTTGACTTTTCAAGCAGTAACGTTACTAGCGTTAGCCGCAGAGGACGCAGACCTCTGCGGCTAAAGCTAGTAACGTTACTGCTGTAGAAACGTTACTAGCATTAGCCGCAGAGGACGCAGACCTCAGCTTCATGCATTCCTTGTATTCTAACAAATGTTAGCGGCTCAGGTGGTGTCTGCTGGTGTACCCTCCCGCGGCTACAACGTTAGCTCGGCAACATTTGCAGATTATTGTAGTTTGTTGGACGTCGTCTTTTTTAAATCCACGGCTCCTGGTTCAGGAAGAAGTTCCTCAGTCTCATGTTGCCGTTCTGGAGCTTCCACTTCTGGACTTTCTCTGTTAGCATCCATCACCGTTTAACCATAAACTAGTAGCGTGTTGCACCTCCAGTGCAACTGCAAAACAGTCCCCTGTCAAACAATGTTCTACAGCACTTACGTTCCACCGCGCGGCGTTCCCAACGTTGTGTACGCTACAGTACAAACTCACCGGTATTACGGTATGAACCGGTATGAACCGGTATACCACCCAGCACTAGCTGTACCAACCATAGACATATATAGATAGACGCTGCATCGAACGCTACTCCCTACTGGCGCTGACGAGATTTGGGGCCGCCATCTTGGACCGGTCACCCGCTCCGCTCAGTGTTATTTATCTCATAGGTTTATGAGAGGAGACAGCCTAATTGGCCAGATGAACACACTCATAAAATTCAATAATCTGTTTTGTGGAGACATGGTACACCTTGTTTAAGATTTTTTTATCGATTTTTTAAAGGTTTTTAAAGATTTTTAAAAACTGAACGAAGGAAGACTACAAAACCAAAAACCAAGGACACAAAACCCCTCAGATCATGACAGTATTAAGATTAATCAGACAATATAATGCACTATAGGCTACAGAGTGACATTGAAAAACATAGCAATAGCATATAGCAATATAATTTTCTTCAATAGCAATTCTTGTGTCAGTTGTAATCTAAGTCAGTGTTATGGAATATGACTTATCAAGTCTCAGTTCATAGCCGGGTGAACAATAAACATACTGTAGCATTGTTAACTGCCATTAGCTTAGCGTTGTTTCATTAACGTTACGGTAACAAAGGATCTTTGCTCCTTCTCAACTCTGGTAATATTCAATGAACAAAATACAACCAATATTATAGTAACCCACTGAGCAATAGACGTCTCGTTTAAGTTCACACACGAAATTCGCCCGTCTATAATCGGTCTATATTAACGCAAATCTATACGGTACAATTTAATCCATTAATAATTAAATACAAAATAAAACAATAGTGAATTGTATAAATGGTGGCCAAATGCTGGATTAAAACATGTTTAACAGTCATTGATCAATGTACAATGTAGTTTAGATTTAGAAACGGCTAGTCTAAAACTTTCATTTAGACCAGTGGTAGACCGATTTTAGCCCAGACGTCTAGGGACCGTTAGACGTTTATTAGACATTTATTAGACATCTTTTAGACCGAAAAATATGTTACATCTTACTTGTGAAAAGTAATCCCCTGAGCCCTGCTTCTGATGGTTGGAGCAGGAATATCCCACACAATGTTCAGGCATGTTCTGTCTATGGTTATAATCCCAGAGAATGACCGGTCCAAGATGGCGGCCGCATTTCTCCTTCCAAACAGCCAAATGCGGCGTCTATCTCTGTATATGTCTATGGTCCCAACCCCCAAAACTCACAGATAACACAACCTAACCGTAACCCAGCATTCACTGCTCTCGCTGCTGCAGTGTCCGTCTCGTCGCCCTCATTTAAATAAAGCATGTTTTGATTAATACGTTTCCTGAGTGGTTTTAGGTTTTAAGGAGCGTCTGGTGTCGGAGCAAAGCTCCAGAATATTTATTCTCCTGATCTCAGGAGCCCATCAGTCACTTTTTTAGAAACTTTGATTATGGCTGAACTCGTCAGCGTCGGACCCCTGAGCTTTCTGCTAGCGGCCCGTCAGATGAGTCCTTTGTTCTTGTGGGCGGCCCGTCTTCCTCTTCCCTCTTATCTCACCTCCTAACTACTTCCTCTCTTCGTTAATAAATGACGTTTCTTCTCCAGATGAACTCTGAGTCGACTCGGGATTTTTGAATTCACGCATCAGTATTCTGAGTTTCCTGGATGCACTTGAATTATTATTATTATTATTATAATTATAATTCATTATTGAATAGAGATGACTGTGCGAGCAGCAGGTGAGGCGGGTCATTAAAGTGTCTGGACGCCGTCTCTGTTCCGGTCCGGTCGGACCTTCGTCCCGTTGTTTATGCTCCTCCATCAGAGGCGCCATGTTGGCCCCGTGACGGTTTTTTTTTTCCCGCTCAATCTGTTCTGCTTCGTTGGGTTTAATTATTTCCTGAATGATTAATTCGGTGAAGTCAGCAGGCTGTTTGCAGATGCAGCTGCGTCTGTACGTGAGCGACGGCCGAGCGGTAAACAGCAGGTAGCGTAATGGACGCCCGGCGTTGTTTTGTCTGTTTCTGTGCTGCCGGGTCAAATTCTGGGTCGGTCTGGACCGATCCATGAATAAAGGTGAAGGTGAGCTCAGGTGATGCAGTCAGGTGATTCTCGTTAGTGGAGGAGGAGCCTCCAAGGCCTCGACTGTCATCGGTCTGACGTCGTCGTCACGTGCAGCGTTGACGGTTGCCCCCGGTTACCGGGCAGCGGTGCGTGACGTCGATGAAGAAGCTCCGGCGTAGATTTGATTCTGTTAAACTTTCCATTAACCAGAAAGCGAGCGTTTAGATGTTAATCAGTTTACAGAGGAGAAATACACAGAATCGATTAAACGACGCTGACGGCGGCGTTTCGCACCGCCGCGGCGCGTTCGTGATCCGGCATGTAAACCGTTCATTTAAGACCAAAGCAGTTCTGGCCCGTTTAAAGTGATTCCTTAGAGGGGTTTCGCTTTTAACATGTGTGGCTTTTCTTCAGCGCCGTCACAGACTCTGAAAACGTGATAACAACGGTCTTTAAAGGGTTTAATGTGATCAGAAAAAGGCTAATTTACTTTATTCCACATGATGCTGATTTTAAACATCCTCTTTAATTATTTATTTACATATTGATTGCTGCTCTGTTTATTACAGCTGGTTTGGAGGGGCGGGGTCAAGTGTTTGACTCCACCCCTCCCTTCAGCCGTGTGTATTTTATTATTCAGGTGTATGGATGCTCGATAACTGTTTTTTTAAACCGATACCGATAACCGATAACACACACATATAAGATCATTACATCAATGCTGCTATAGTTTTGACTTTTTAAATGAACAGATATTTATTTTTTTAACATAATAATTTCCTGTTATCAGCAGTTATCGTGCATCCCTAGTCAGGTCTGTACCACAGCTTTTATATTTCTGACAAAAACGACTCTCATATTTATGTTTCCCTCTCACACCTGGAAGGCTGAAGTAATGTAACAGCTTAATTACTCCCGTAAATCTTTGCATCACGTCTCGGCTCAATAAATCCTGCTCTCTGACTCTTTAGGTGAACTGAACAATAAAACAAGAGCGTAAGAGTTAGAGGTCCAGTAATGATGTGAAGCTCTGGGTCAAAGAGGATCTGATCTGTGATGTCACAGAACCTCGTAGAACCCTGAACCTCACGCTCACGTTCAGAGTGAAGCAGCGCCAGGACTTTTGAGATTGTCATATCGCTTTAACTAGGGATGGGCATAATTAATCGATTCATCGATGATTGATCATTAAGAATTTGGTCGAAGAAATTAATTTTCGTCGATGAACCGAATGTTTTTTTTTTTCTTTAACCAATCTGAATGTAGGTTATCAGTGCACGTCCTCAAACAATGCGATGCATTTCGCTCTGCCACCGATAGAAATTTGCCACCAGGGGGCAACATTTCACCATCGTACCCTGGCTGGACTCAGTTGTTACATGCGAGCTTCTGTAGATCATCGCCTAATCATGAAGCGGTCGCGGTGAAGTGTGGCGTGGAACCATTTTAGTTTAGAAAATGAGCAAGTGTACTGCAATCACTGCAATGCTAATTACAAATACAATTAATCGACAACGACAATGATGTAACACTTGAACAACGCGCATCCAAGCCTTGTAAAGGACGGTGGAGGCGGTTCATCATCAGCCTAGCCTAGCCTAGCCTAGCCTAGCCTAGCCTCGGTGTTAGCACGGACCAGAAGGAGCTGCAGCGCACATCGAGCACACAACAAGCGCATCTTTTTAAGAAACAAAAAGCCTGTAATACTGGCGCCTTGATATAAATTGTCCTTGTTAAGTAGTCTCCTCGATATCTCTTCTTTTATTATCGTTGTTTTTTTAAAGAAAAGAAACAGGAAATGTCACGTTATTGTCGACCACGAACATCCGGTTCACTGAACACATCTGGGCATGTGCGGGCCATAGCAACCAGGCCATAGCAACCAGGCCATAGCAACCAGGCCAAAGGGGAAAACAAACATCACGCCGATATCGAGAATAATTGTGATAGTTTTCAATATAAAAATCTTAATGATTAATCGATTATTAATCATTAATTCTCCCGACGATCAACTAATAAATTTTCACCGAATGAACCCTAACCCGTCCCTAGCTGTAACTGAATTTTCAGCATATTGATCCTTTCTTTTTGTCGTTGTAATCAGTCGTAGATGTTTGTGTTCATGATCGTTTCATCCCAGTAGTAGTTTCACATCTGCTGACTGATGAGACAAACCTGTCATTGGTCCCTGAACTGTCTCCTCTTCTTCTGTCTTTTTTCATCCACGATTCAGTGATGTTTCCTAACTTCCTCAGGCCTCTCCTTCCCTCCTAACCTTCCTCTCCTCGTTCTGGTCATTAGCAGGATTTACAACCTGCTCTCACGTGAAAGCGTCTGAGAACAAGTTAAGCTGTTTGGCTTCAGAGACGTGTCCTCCGTCCGTCCACCCGTTGAGATAATGTTTGCTATAATGTGTCTCCGGCCGGCTCGTCTCTCCAACTGGTCCACTAATCCTCTTTGTAACAAGACGGCAATTAGACGTTGACACCAGGACGCCATAGCTGGAGGCGAAGCTCGGTGGCTCCTGTGATCCCACTTTTATTGCTTTAACTCTTTTAGGTGAAAACATTAGATGAGGACTCATTATCTGGTGATGTAAACCTTCATGCTTCCATCTCTTCAGCTTTGGTTTAACTTGAATTTATTCGTCAGTGAGCAACAGCAGCCATGTTGTTGGTCGATGTGGTTTGGTCTCAGTCAGGTTCATCCTCTTCTTGAAAATGAACCTGAACGATATTTGTGACGTGAACACTGCAGAAGACTGAACACGAGCAGCTGGAGGCTGAAATGATTCAAGCACATAATCAGACCTGCTGAGCTTCGTTACAGTTAAACAGCTTCATCTGAAAGCTTTTTCTTTTTAATTAGAGAATTGCAAACATTTTAGATTGTTGTGAATTTATGAGTTGGACAGTTGATGATTATTTGCCTGCATGGGGATCCACGATAACTGTTTTATAAAACCGATACTGATAACCGATAACTTTCAGCTCCTAAAGGCCGATAACCGATAACACACACATATACCTAAGATCATTACATCAATACTGTGAACAAAATCAAAAAAAGTTTTGTCTTTTTAAATGAACAGATATTTATTTTTTCCAATGAAAAACTACTGCTGGAGACTGCTGCTGGTTTGCACACGTTAGCATTAGCTTCCGTTAGCTTCCGTTAGAGTGATTTCAAAACTCCATGGAAGTGATTGTTATGTTGTAGGTGGCTGATCAGGTTTTACGTATTAAAGCTTGTGCTTCCCTCCTCGTAGAATTCACTCGGAGGATTCGTCACAAATAACCACCAAACTATCTTCTTCTGAAACTTTAACGAAGTTCCACGCCGCCATGTTTGTTGTGATCAGCGCTGTGCTGCAGGCTGCATTCAAGGTGTAACGTAAATTCCTCCGTTCCCTCGTTTGCTAGTCGTTCTTTCAGCCTTTTCTATTTTTTTTCTTTTTTATGTGTAACATGTGGGAAAATACTGCGAATATCAATTAAAGTCAGCAACTACTAAAATTATGACCGAGTTAACGAGTTGTTTTCTGACATGAGGGGGTATTCTTGATTTTCCTGATTGAGTAATCGTTTTTCTGATTATGCCAACGTCACTTGAACATAACATTCACTGCCGGTCATTCAAGGCTCAGAGGGAGCGAGACACTGCTGTGTTGACAGAAATATAAATGTTATCGGGGCTATTCGTCGTGATATCGGACTTATCGGGATGACGTCATCATTTCCTGTTATCGTCCCGATAGTTATCGTGCACCACTATACCTGCATCCTTATTTACCTGCACCGTGAACTCGATTGTGATCACATACATGTGGCCGAGCAGCCTCACATCTGGTCAGCATCTGGAAAACATCCTTATTTAAAGGTGTTTTAACAGTTTGTTTCACTGCAGAGGAGAACCGTTGCTCCTGCAAGACCATGATGAGGGATCGAGGATTTGAGGTCGTCCTTTTAGCTCGGCGGCTTTTTAAAATCGTCTGATTCTGACTTTCATTGGACTTAAATTGATTTTAATGAATAAGATTTTAATTGGAATATAATCAGATTATAATTGGGTCTTATTTAAATGAACTTCCATTAAACGTGTTGTTTCACTAAAGAAATATACACTCGATCACATAAACACAATCGTAACATAGTAATTAAAACGAATCTGATGGTTCACCAGCTTCAGCTGTCTTTATAGTCGTCTCTGTAGCACATTAGCAACATCAGTCATGAGTTCAGACACCGCTAACCTCTACAGCTAATGGAAAATTACTGCTCCTGTATAATATTGACGATATATTTGTGCCTCTCCTTCCTCGTTGTTGGTCTTAAAGGTTATCAACAGCCAGGCGAGTCTCTACTCGCTGCTACTTCTGCGTTTAATATTTAATATCTGTTTGGGGGTCAGGCTCTGGGTCTCTGAAAAGTGACCGGTGATAATCTGCTTCGGAATAGACGGCATATAAATAAAGTTGAACTGAAATGAAAGTTATCTGAAATTAGTACATAAACAAAAATTCTGTTTGAGTCATAGATGGTTCAGAAACACAACAGCTGATGAGGCAAATGATCTTAAAGTTGTTTTAACGAGTCCTCCCTGGTTGGCTAAAGTGTTTTTGCTACTCGACGTGGTGCCCAGGTATTTGTTCTAGCTGAAAATCTCCATCGCTACCAAACATGGATCTGGGTGTAGCGAAGACGGTGGTCCGACATGGATAAGTCCTTTACGCTGGTGACGACTCCATTATCCAGGTCACGGTAGCTTTTAAAGGTTTGAGGCTTTGATTCAAAGCTTTCAGACGAGACGTCTTTACATGAGGACGTGAAAGGAGAGAGATTCAACTTATGATGCAGTCAGCTGACATTTCAAATATTTAAGTCATTATTATATTAAACTCAGGGTTTGTGGTTGTAAGAGTTTCCATTACCTTGGTTTTAGAAGCGGAAGTGGTTCTTTGTTTTTCTTGTAGGCTAAATTTAGCATACTTAGCTCCATGTTTGCTGTCAAAATGCAGACGTAGATTAAACTCTTTCACGACTGAAACACATTACACAAAAGTTATACTTTTGTGCATCAATTTGTCTTTTCTTGGACATGTTGGGGTTAGTAAGTAAAAGGTTTTCACTTCTGAAAAAAATCTTGCTCATAGCTGCTGTTATCGTTGTGGGTAATGACAAAATGCATGATGGGAGATGTAGTTTATTATCAACATGCGCTTTAAAGCGGTGTAAGCTTATTTAAAGTTTTAAAATATTGGTTTAAAATTTAAGACAATAACTTCCAAGCTCTCGAGGGCCACATACAATGACGTGATGGGCCACATTTGGCCCGCGGGCCTCGTGTTTGACACATGTGGTCTAGATGATGGTTGGATGGACGGGGAGTGGTTTATTTTTTCTCTTTGACGTGCAGAGCAGCACATCAGGTCGATATTAAAATCACTGACTGAGTGTTGGTTGTTGGCAATTGAATTTCTTTCTTCTCCTCCTCTTTTCTGGTGGAGCCCCCCCCCCCCCCCCCCCAATGAGAGTCAGATCATGACGGTTAATCAATAGATATGAGGGTCCTGGCCTTCATCTGAAGCCTGTCAATCAACCAGATCTGTAAAAGGAGCAGGTGACATCCGTCTGACAGGTGAGACCAGGTGAACTTTGTCATCAAACTAAAGCATCGATCAGCTGCAGCCTTAAATCTTTCTGAAACCATCCCTTGAACTTAATTTAAAAAGTTGATGTTATTTCTCTTCTGATGTGTTGTTGTTTCTCTGTGAATAAATGAAATCTGCCTTATGCTATATTTCCATCAGTTAGTCTCAAACCTGTTAAATTTAACCCGAGCTTCTTCGGGGAACAAATCTCATGAAAGCTGACAACTGGGTTATTATTTCTCTAAACTTTCCCTCATTTAATGTCGAGTAAATGAGACTCTGAGAATCAGCTGCAGATGGATTAATGAGTTGTAAACCAACAAGGAATAAAGCTTTTAAACCACAGCTCCTCCAGAGAAAAGCTTTTAAACATGAAGCGAAACAAACACTGAGAAAGCCAGCTGAATGTTTACAACACACACAGAAATGTTGGTTTTGAGCGGGAAAGGCAGTGATGTCATCTGTGATGAACTCTCAAGATTGTGGCTCTAATTTTCCCAGTTGAACCAGTGCTCACCTGAACGTAGCGGTCAAAGCTGTTACTGACATGGACGCCGACAGTCCCAGCGCTCTCAGGGAGTCGGACCGCTCCCGCCGTCTCCTCTTTTATCAGAACTTTTTAACTCGCTGGATTAGTCCAGCGGCGTGTGACGCCTTCAGATTCCAGCGCCGTTATCGGAGGAGAGCCGCCTCACAGCAGCCAATCGGCTCACAGCGACTCGGCTAATGGCCTCCATAATCAATTTGTTGGCTTTTTCTAATTTTAAATCCAATTACCCTGTGGTGGGGGGGGTGGGGGTGGGGTGCGTCCGTGGACGACGGTGAATAATTTGTACTGACAGTGATTCGTTTTTGTTGTCCGCCATGCACACTAACGCACACTAACGCACACTTAAAATACATTTATAATTAAACAATGCGAGACTTCTTGGAAAACGTCAGTAACGCTTAATTTACTAAAGCCTATGAAATAACGGAGTACAAAAACTCCACAAATCTAAAGTATCCTGCTAGAAAAAAATTGACTGTTTAAGAGGTTAGGGGTTAGGATTTAGGGTTGGGGTTAGGATTTAGGGTTGGGGTTAGGGTTTAGGGTTAGGATTTAGGGTTAGGATTTAGGGTTGGGGTTAGGGTTTAGGGTTAGGATTTAGGGTTAGGGGTTAGGATTTAGGGTTGGGGTTAGGATTTAGGGTTGGGGTTAGGATTTAGGGTTAGGGTTAGGATTTAGGGTTGGGGTTAGGATTTAGGGTTAGGATTTAGGGTTAGGGGTTAGGATTTAGGGTTAGGGGGTTAGGGTTAGGGGTTAGGATTTAGGGTTAGGGTTAGGGTTAGGGTTTTTAGGGGGTTAGGATTTAGGGTTAGGGGTTAGGATTAGGGTTAGGGTTAGGATTTAGGGTTAGGATTTAGGGTTAGGGGTTAGGATTTAGGGTTAGGGGTTAGGATTTAGGGTTAGGGTTAGGATTTTAGGGTTGGGGTTAGGGTTTAGGGTTAGGATTTAGGGTTAGGTTTAGGTTAGGGTTGGGTTAGGGTTTAGGGTTAGGATTTAGGGTTAGGATTTAGGGTTGGGGTTAGGGTTTAGGGTTAGGATTTAGGGTTAGGGGTTAGGATTTAGGGTTGGGGTTAGGGTTTAGGGTTAGGATTTAGGGTTAGGGGTTAGGATTTAGGGTTAGGGTTAGGATTTAGGGTTAGGGTTGGGGGTTAGGATTTAGGGTTGGGGTTAGGATTAGGAATTCGGGTTAGGATTTAGGGTTGGGGGTTAGGATTTAGGGTTGGGGTTAGGATTAAGGGTTAGGATTTAGGGTTGGGGTCAGGATTTAGGGTTGGGGTTAGGATTAAGGGTTAGGATTTAGGGTTTGGGGTTAGGATTTAGGGTTGAGGGTAATCCTAACAACCCGTCAGTCATGATGCCACACTGACAAGAAAATATAACTTTTCTGTTTTGTGGAGTCGGTGGAAGAATTAACAAACTTTGTGCGGCTAAATTCCATAAACCAACAGTTGTTTTTTGTTGTCTTACTGCTCCGCTGCTACATGTCAACTTTATGCAGATGATGCAGTTATTTACACATCTGGAAAGGCCGCCGCCGTCCGGTCCACATGTTCGCTGGATGTCCAAGAGTTGCTCAGTCAAAATAATCTACTGCTGAACCTCAAAAAGATCAGATGTACTTTATTAATCCCCAGATTAGGAAAAAATAGATGGTCTTCATTGCGTTCCTGAATTCAGAAATCTAAGCAGTAACAGTTTTTAAACCCTTTTAACTTTAATTTCATTCTGTCTGACAGTTTTCAGCAGAAGCAGCTGTCTACATTTAAACACAAAGGTTTATATTCAATCAAGCTCTGAAGGTTTTGGATGAAAAGCCAACTCGCTGGCATCACTGTCACATACTGGAAAACTATAATTTTAGTTTTGGATACTTCGCTATTTTCTAAAATGAATCTACATACGTGTCACTAACTTGGCACCGGTTTGTGGTTTGGTTGAAGACGGGACGGCAGCAGGAGCTCTGCCAACAATAACTGAAATATATTTCACCATGGGACCAAACCGTGCCAAATTAAATAAAACTAATAACGGAGTTTAAAAATAATTTACTGCAGAGGTCAAGAACTGGCTGAAAACAAAACGAGAAAGTACCCATCTTCAGGATTCATCGTTTTATTAGAGGACGCCTGTTTCTCCTAAATTTACCGTCACGACTTTAAGATGTCATCATTCAGACGAACCTGCGAATACCGTTAATTGATGTTGGCCACATTTCAGACTTATTTATATGAAACAGGAAGCTCCTTCATCTTCTGCTGGCTGGCTGTTCCCGTTCACCTCTTCAGGTCCGGATTTACTTTCTAAATTCATCTCACGTTGTCGAACCTGTTGACCACAGCTACGTCAGCGACCGTGAGTCATATCGTTCATTTATTTTCTTTATCAGTCACCTGTGATTTGGTTCCGTCCATCCCTCTTTCACTGAAGTGTTTCAGAACATTCATGGTTGATGACTGTTAAAATTGCTATATATTGCCAAGTTTTATTATTATCGATTTTTCAGCTCCGAATATTTTTTTTTTTTTTTAGGAAAATTCATATTCAGTAGTTCCTCTACTTATGAACGTCTCTACATACGAAATTTTCAGGTTATGAAACGCCTCAACGGAAAAATATTGCCTTGAAATTTCAGGATACAAAAGTCATAAATCCAGTAGCGCTGCTACTCGCAGCTCCCAGAGTTTACTGAACGTAAACATACTTGTAGCTGCTCTGCCATTGGCTATCGGCTAGCATCTTCCTGGCATCCCATTGGCTATCGGCTAGCATCTTCCTGGCATCCCATTGGCTATCGCTTAGCATCTCCTGGCATCCCATTGGCTAGGAGGGCCCCTTGTCTTGTATGAGCGTAACCCAGCAACCAGGTAAACAAACAATTTTTACCTCCACCAAGGAGGTTATGTTTATGCCGGTGTTTATCTGTCTGACTGTGTTCAAGATAACTCAAAAAGTTCTGGATGGATTTTGATTAAATTTTCAGGAGTTGTCAGAAATGTGAAAAGGAAGAACTGATTTCATTTTGGTTCTGATCCGGAAGGAATCCTGGATTCTGGATCACTTTCAAAGTTTCGTTAATTGTTGCGTTTAGTGGAGGTCTGCGCTCTCCGAGTGTTTTTCTAGTTCTAACATGTATTTCTGACAGGTTTTTATGTCATTTCATGTATTATTTATACTTTATTAAAAAATTATGTTCGAATGTTGGGGGCTTGGAACAGATTAGGGCATTTACATGGAAAACGCGTCCCTACTTAAGAAAGTTTCAGGCTACGAAACTACTTCCAGAACCAATTAATTTCGTAAGTAGAAGTATCCCTGTATTCATGTATTAGATGCATTTTGAATACTTAAATGTGCAAAAACACTAATAATAAACAATAAATAGGTTGTTTTGTGGCAAATAGTTTTGACTCAATTTGTCCTCTGAATGATCAATATCATCTAATGAACATATACAGCAACTTGATTTTTCATCTCTACTTTTAGTTCTGATAATAACTGGTTAGAATATCGCAATATATCGTGATATCGCGACATTGCGATAATATTGCATCGTGACCGAAGTATCATGATACATATTGTATTGCGAGGTCCTTTCCAATAATCGCCCCTAATGACTGTAGGTGCCAACAAAGGAGGGTGATGTTGCAGCTAGGGATGGAACGGTTACCGGTATTACGGTAAAGCGCGGTAAAAAAATTTACGCGATAGCGATTACCGTTTATGTTTGACTTCATGTCATTATCGCGGTCGATTACCGGGATATTTAATATCAGCCTCATTCAAGTCTGTGAGCGACTGACGACTATGTCTCACGTGAATTTGTAGCTTGTAACATCGGTCCAGCCGCCTTGACGGGTCTGTCTTCACCTGTCTTCACCTTCCGTCTCTGTTCACTCCGTCTTTGTCCAGTTTCATTTCCATTTGTTTCGTTGTCCGTCGTCTTGAGGAGACGGTCTTTCTGCTGAGATCTGAACAGGAAGTGCGTTCCTCTTTCATGATTCAGGCTTCGTTCACATCATCGATCAACGCTCTCTTACACTCATGAATTTCATGAATTTATTCAACAGAACTTATCAGAAATCTGTACTTTTGAACAAGCATCGGCTCCAAAAGTGAATAATGCAACGAGACCGTCGTTGTTCAGTCGTAACTGAAGTACTGTCTGATTCCTAATCAATTTCTCATCAATAAATGTTGAAACCTTTGTATCTGAACGGATTAAAAGCAGCTGACAGTAATCGGCTGGTTAACTTGACACATTCACTTCATGTTTGTTTTACTTTAAACAGTAAAAACGTATCATTACTTTCATTTAAAATCCTAATACCGTGTTTATTAGCACTCACGTACATTTAACGTTCAGGTTTGTTCAGAACATCTGGATCATTTCTCTTCATTTGATGATTCAGACACACGATTGGCTGTGGATGTCCAGAAGATCCACGACAAAAACTAGAAATTACAAATATTTGGAGGAGTTGGAGCAAACTGGAGCTCTGAAATAAAAACCCTGTATTTAGTTTCATGGTGCCTTCGTTAGAGACTCTTTGATCGTCTCTGCTTCTCTGCACCAGCCCGCTGACGTTTTCACGTTCAAACATTTAAACAGGATTGGTCAAAATAAAGCCTGAAAACACAAACACTAACCAAAAGATGGGTGATTACGGGGTTCCATGAACGCCAAAAATATGTTCAAGTGCTCACTGTTTATGTCCATTGGTTATTTGTTAAGACGTTTCCCCGTGTTTATTTAACTTTCAACAATACTCTGGCTGTGTCAAAGCTCTTTTAACAACTTTGGTTTACACTTCTGTTGTCTCCTTACACTCACTGTCTGATTGTGTCACCTGTTTTTCTCGTTATGATGCGTAGTTGGTACGTGTCGTTGGTACGTGTTGTTGCTTTACGTCGTTGCTTTACGTCGTTGCTTTGCGTCGTTACTTTGCGTTGTTGGTATGTGTCGTTACTTTATGTAGTTGCTTTACATCGTTGCTTTGCGTCGTTGCTTTGCGTCGTTGCTTTACGTCGTTGCTTTACGTAGTTGCTTTACGTCATTGCTTTGCGTCGTTGCTTTGCGTCGTTGCTTTATGTCGTTGCTTTGCGCCGTTGCTTTGCGTCGTTGCTTTACGTCGTTGCTTTACGTCGTTGCTTTGCGTCGTTGCTTTACGTCGTTGCTTTGCGTCGTTGCTTTGCGTCGTTGCTTTGCGCCGTTGCTTTATGTCGTTGCTTTGCGCCGTTGCTTTACGTCGTTGCTTTACGTCGTTGCTTTGCGTCGTTGCTTTACGTCGTTGCTTTACGTTGTTGCTTTACGTCGTTGCTTTGCGTCGTTGCTTTACGTCGTTGCTTTGCGTCGTTGCTTTGCGTCGTTGCTTTATGTCGTTGCTTTGCGTCGTTGCTTTACGTCGTTGCTTTACGTCGTTGCTTTACGTCGTTGCTTTACGTCGTTGCTTTACGTCGTTGCTTTACGTCGTTGCTTTGCGCCGTTGCTTTACGTCGTTGCTTTACGTCGTTGCTTTACGTCGTTGCTTTACGTCGTTGCTTTGCGTCGTTGCTTTACGTCGTTGCTTTACGTCGTTGCTTTGCGTCGTTGCTTTGCGTCGTTGCTTTACGTCGTTGCTTTGCGTTGTTGGTATGTGTCGTAGCTACGCGTCATTGCTACGCGTTGTTGCTACGCGTTGTTGCTACGCGTTGTTGCTACGTGTCATTGCTACGCTATTATGATGTGTCATTGGTACGACGCACAGCAACGACGCACAGCAACGACGCACAGCAACGACGCATGTCAACGACGCACGGCAACGACGTAAAGCAACGACGCGTAGCTACGACGCGTAGATACGACGCGTAGCTACGACGCTACGACACATCATAACGAGAAAAACAGGTGACACAATCAAACAGTGAGTGTAAGGAGACAACAGAAGTGTAAACCAAAGTTGAACAGATACAACCAAACGTTAAGCCAAGTGAGGTTAGGTGAGGTTTTAAAGGCCGAGTCTGAAGGAGAGAGGGAAGGAAACGGTCGGAGTCGAGGAGTCGAGGAGTCGAGGAGTCGAGGAGTCAGGATCGTACATCTGCAGAGGTGAAGACTCAGAAAGATGTGTAGAAAGAGGAAGAGAGAAAAACAAGTAAATGAGAAGTAAAGGGACGGGCTGGTCTCCCTGAGAGTCCGACTCTATTAACCTTTGTCTGTCTGTTATAAAGAGGGCAGATCGTTTTGTATAAACCGCACGTCTTTGAACCGCCCACTCCTGCTTGTGAGTGTGCACTTACGTTGTGTTTTTGTTGGCAGGACGTGGAAGTGAAAGAGCTCATCCTTCCCGCCTCCGTCAGGGACCGAAGTCTGAATGCAGAGCGCACAAAAGCAGCACTTTAATTTACACGGATACTTTAGAATGAAAATGAGACGTGAATGAATAAAGGTGCTTCATCACGTTGATAGAAGTGTCTCATAGATCAACATCAGGCCCCTGTAACCCTCCGGGACCGGTACCGGTCCGGTTTCAGGGTCCACAGAGGGTCCAGCATCAGACAGAAACACCTCTCAGCTGTTTGTGGACCCGCTGTTGTCTAATGGATCTACGCTGTTTAACTGTGCGGTCGCACTGGGACTCACCCAAATCCCTTTGAAGTGTATGTTGTTGCCATAGCGATCAGCATCCCATGAATATTTTGTTTCTGTTCTGTGATCTGAAAAAAAAAAAAGATGATTTGGTGTCGGCTGCAACTGCGACCCGCTCGCTTGCTGTGGGTGTATCTGTTTCTGGAGTTTATGCCGAAGCACATTTTTATCCACTTATTGATCCTTCAGCGTATTTCTTTATTTCCGTGCTCCTTTGTATCAGCCGACGGCGGTTGTTTATATCACCCGACGGCGGTTGTTTATATCACCCGACGGCGGTTGTTTATATCACCCCGGTGCACGTTTAAAAGGCCTGTTTGAAGATTGTCCTGTGAGCTCAGTATATAAACACTGCTGTGATTAAACTTCTCTTTTAACCCTCCTCTCATTTTTAGTTTCACTTCATCTTCTCGGAGGTGTTGTATGACGATGGGGTTCACATATAACAGGACCTGCCCACCTGTTCAGGTGTTTGAAGCCTCTCACGAATCTCCTTTAAATCCGACAGAAATCAGCAGCAGTGCGAAACTCAGCGTCTTGTTTTAAAGCCGGATGTCGATAAGTTCACTCCTGTTATCAGTAACCTGGATGAGGATTAACCGCTGATATACTCACAGCGGGGATTTACAACATGTAGCGCTCACACGGAAACAGCGAGACGTATATGTCATATATATATATATATATATTATATATATATATATATATATATATATATAATAGTAGGGATGCACGATAACTATCGGTCCGATAACAGGAAATTATGACGTCATCCCGATAACTCCGATATCTTGACGAATAGCCCCGATAACATTTATATTTCTGTCAACACAGCAGTGCCTCGCTCCCTCTGAGCCTTGAATGACCAGCAGTGAATGTTATGTTCAAGTGACGTCGGCATAATCAGAAAAACAAATTTTCAGTAATGAAAATCAAGAATACCCCCTCATGCCAGAAAACAACTCGTTAACTCGTCATAATTTTAGTAGTTGCTGACTTTAATTGATATTCACAGTATTTTCCCTCATGTTACACATAAAAAAGAAAAAAATAGAAAAGGCTGAAAGAACGACTAGCAAACGAGGGAACGGAGGAATTTACGTTACACCTTGAATGCAGCCTGCAGCACAGCGCTGATCACAACAAACATGGCGGCGTGGAACTTGGTTAAAGTTTCAGAAGAAGATAGTTTGGTGGTTATTTGTGACGAATCCTCCGAGTGAATTCTACGAGGAGGGAAGCACAAGCTTTAATACGTAAAACCTGATCAGCCACCTACAACATAACAATCGCTTCCATGGAGTTTTGAAATCAGCGCTAACGTGAGCTAACGGAAGCTAATGCTAACGTGAGCAAGTCAGCAGCAGTCTCTCCTCTCCCTCATTCCTCTCATCTAAAGCTTCCACGAGATTAAATTAAGAATAAAAACTACTGAACCTCATTTACTTTAATTAAAGGTATTAATTTAAATGGAACCACAAGTCAAAATCCTTTAAATGTTAATCTTTTTCAGTTAGTAATTCTGATGCATGTATTTCCATCAGTTCAAGGAGCCTTTATTTTTTATATCAGTCAGTAATGAACCTTATTTAAGTTAATGTGAGATATCAAATAGGTTTGTTTGATAGTTTAATGAAAATGTTTGAGAGGCTTGACAATAGTTTTTCATTGGAAAAAATAAATATCTGTTCATTTAAAAAGTCAAAACTATTTTTGGTTTTGTTCATAGTATTGATGTAATGATCTTAGGTATATGTGTGTGTTATCGGTTATCAGTATCGGTTTTAAAAAACAGTTATTGTGCATATATAATAGCTATATAATAGAGGAGGGACCGCAGTGCTTCTCAACAACAGCTATCGGAGGAACATCTGTGAACCCTGGACATCCAGCTGTTGGCTGTTAATATCCACATTGATCTCTGGAGATCAACATCCCTCATTTTCTCATCATTTTTCCTCGGGTACTTGTAAAGTGATTTTATTCAAATATCTCAATACATGTTCACATTTATGCAAATCAGTCTCTTCTGATAATTCCTCATTCATGAAAGATGCAGTTTCTTAAAAAAAAAAAAATAGCATGAAACTGAAGTAATGAAGAGGAGAGTTTTGATGGTGAATAATTAAACCTTGTTGAGCCTGTAGAGCCTCGTCTTGATGCAGCCGGTCTCAGTTCTGGTCCCGGGGGCCCGCTGGTCCTCCACGCTTTCATTATCCTGCGCTCCAACAAATGGGTCAGCTCATCACCGAAACCCTTCATCTGAACGGCTCATTACCCGCCGAGAGACACCACGAACACGCCGGGCAAACACGGCGTTGTGTGGCAGCGCCTGTTTTTAATGCCCGAGGCGTGCACACATCACAGGTGCGTGCACGAGTAGCATGAAGCTATCTGTAATTGGATTTCTTACGTGTACGGGGATGTGCACGACACGATCCTCCAGCTGCATGTAGATGTCGTATCATCTGGGATGTTTTCATCCCGTGGAGGCGCCTGAGGGGGCGGAGCTGACGCTGGGGGAGGGCCAGGGGGCTGTCCTGGTGGACTAGGGATGGAACGGTTAACGGTATTACGGTAAAGTGCAGTAAAATTTTACACGATAACGATTAGCGTTTATGTTTGACTACATCTCATTATTGCGGTTGATTACCAGGATAATTAATATCAGCCTCATTCAAGTCTGTTAGCGACTCACGTGAATATGTAGCTTGTAACATCGGCATCGTATGTTAGCATAGAGGAAAGAGGTGATAGCACGCAGGACATTTACTAACCAACTAAAATGACAAAATCCGAGGTCTGGACATATTTTTTTGTTTTTTTTTAAAGAATCCAGAGGGACAACTGGTGGAGGACAGTTATCTGTCTGCAGAGCACTTGTTTACATTTTATTGTAATTTGTAGAAGCATCTTGAAGGAGCTAAGGCTAATGCTTCAAGCTACTGAGATGTTTGACCAAGAGTAATCTGGTCGACGCGCTTCGCTAACTCACATTTCGTAAACGTTACCGTTGCGTGTTGATCGAAAAATGACCAGAACAATGTTCTTCTGATGCAGTTAAAATATTAATTTATTCCATTAACTGATCCGACAACCGTAACGCCGGCAGTTAGCACCACAGCGGTCAAACAGCTAACCAATAACAGGCAGCTACCTTTATACCTGACCCTCAGGTAACAACACAGCGCCACCCACAGACACACAGAGTGAACTACAATTCAGAACAACATATTTGGCTCCTAAACAACTGTTTCTTTATTTACACATTTATACTTATTTAAGGTTGAGCTTAAAGTCCAAAGTTTATTTCATTTGAACTTCACTATAATTTTTGTTCCTGATAATTGTTTGCATATTTTTGACCTACTATGGTTGTTAAAGTGTTTATTTAAATTTGCAGCAGACAAATCAGTTTTGTTCCTGTTATTTGTTTTGTTCATTTAATATAAAACCTCTTTCTGTGCCAGTTGTTTGCCCTTTTAATGTGAAAGTTTCATTTTGATAAAATTTTGGCTTCTGATGTTTTAGTTTGACAAGAAAATCACAAGATTTTGTGAAATTATTTAAATGCATGTCTTGTTTGGACATTTGTACAGCAATTCAGAATATCGCGATAATATCGTAAATCGTGATAATTTGTTTGCTATAATCGAGATATCAAATTTTCCATATCGTTACATCCGATTGCACACACACACACATTAGAGACGCATGTCTGCACCGTTGGACGGACATGGAGGACACCACTGTCCCCTGAAGATCCTCTGAAGAGGTTTGAACTATCGGACTGATGGGAAAATTAAAAACTCCCACCGTACAGTTTTAATCTGAAAGATAAAAATCTCAGTCAGTAAAAAAAGAGACGGAGTTGCATGAAGGACTCACAGGTGAACAACCCCCCCCACCCCCAGGTGTCTCAGCTCTGCTTCCTCCTTGACACCTTTCACCTGCTCACCTGCTCACCTGTCAGCCGTTCACGTCTCCCCCCTCCCCCCTGTCCTCACCTGCTGCTCAGGTGACAGGAAACAGACGGACTAACAGGAAATCACCTGCCGAACGGAGCCGCCGGCGCTCCCGTAATGAATAAAAGACGCTCAGAAAAGCTCAGGACCAGGGACGGAGACGATGAACGTTGGGAAAAGAGACGGAAATAACTGGATGAGTTTTTAAAATCAGAGATAAAGAAGAGAGGAAGATCAGAAGTCTGTGACAGGATCCAAAAATACTTCCTAAAAATGAGTTTTGAGGAAAAATCTCAATGAACAAATGATGAAAGTAAACAGATGAAAGTTAGAGTTGAACTAAATTAAATTAAAGTCTTTTATCCTGTCAGAGTAAAACTCAAACGTGGATAAATAGCTGCTTCAGGAATAAATGTCTTTGGACTGTAACCCTTTTTTATTTTCACAGATGCTGCCGTTACATAGTAGCTCAGTGTGAAGAATGAAAATCTGATTGATAATCATCATCTCAGATTGATTTTATTTAACTTCTTTCATTATAATCCACTCAGAGCCATCAAGGTTAATTTATATCAAGATCCAACATAAAAGGCTGAATCTGTCTATGGAAACACCGGATGATCCGGTTTAGGGCCTGAACTGGGTGATGGGTGTTAAAAACAGAAAGTTTTAATTTATTTTATTCTTATATCTTAGAACGATGCTCAGATGTGAACAACCGCTGGGGCGTCAGGATGAAATGGTCCTGCTGCTTAATGATTCAAGTGTTGCGGAGGACAGAGAGGGACGGGACGGAGCAACAGAGATAGAACGAAATACTATAAACAAAACCAAAATAGTTTGGACTTTTTAAATAAACAGATATTTATTTTTTCCAATGAAAAACTATTGTCAAGCCTCTCAAACATTTTCATAAAGCTATCAAACAAACCTATTTGATATCTCACATTAACTTAAATAAGGTTCATTACTGACTGATATAAAAAATAAAGGCTCCTTGAACTGATGGAAATACATGCATCAGAATTACTAACTGAAAAAGATTAACATTTAAAGGATTTTGGCTTGTGGTTCCATTTAATTAAAGTAAATGAGGTTCAGTAGTTTTTATTTTTTATTTTTTAATCTCATGGAAGCTTTAGAGGGGAGACTGCTGCTGGCTTGCACACGTTAGCATTAGCTTCCGTTAGCTCACGTTAGCGTGATTTCAAAACTCCATGGAAGTGATTGTTATGTTGTAGGTGGCTGATCAGGTTTTACGTATTAAAGCTTGTGCTTCCCTCCTCGTAGAATTCACTCGGAGGATTCGTCACAAATAACCACCAAACTATCTTCTTCTGAAACTTTAACCAAGTTCCACGCCGCCATGTTTGTTGTGATCAGCGCTGTGCTGCAGGCTGCATTCAAGGTGTAACGTAAATTCCACGTTCCCTCGTTTGCTAGTCGTTCTTTCAGCCTTTTCTATTTTTTTCTTTTATGTGTAACATGAGGGAAAATACTGCGAATATCAATTCAAGTCAGCAACTACTAAAATTATGACCGAGTTAACGAGTTGTTTTCTGACATGAGGGGGTATTCTTGATTTTCCTGATTGAGTAATCTTTTTTCTGATTATGCCGACGTCACTTGAACATAACATTCACTGCTGGTCATTCAAGGCTCAGAGGGAGCGAGACACTGCTGTGTTGACAGAAATATAAATGTTATCGGGGCTATTCGTCGTGATATCGGAGTTATCGGGATGACGTCATAATTTCCTGTTATCGGCCCGATAGTTATCGTGCACCTCTATTAATACATGCTGCTAATTCATTTTGTCAAAATTCAGTCTGCTTATTTCAAAACTTAAACCGTTACCACATGACAGTGATTCCCAAAGTGTGGGCCGTCGTGGTACTGCAGATGTATGTTTTAAATCCTTTTTTAAATATGTTTTTTAATTATTGTAAAATATTCATGACACCATTAAAAAGACATTAAGAAGTAATAAAACAAACCAGTTGTGTTATTCTACTGTCATCTTAACTTAATATGACAAGTGTCACCTTATTTGTTGACCCCTCACATTCACAGTTGTGTTTAAAGGTTCTGGTGGGCCGTGGAGATTTTTCACCTTTAAAATCGGACCATCGTATTCTGAAGTTTGGCTGCCACATAAAACTCCCGGTGCCCCGGAGCAGCTGACAGGGCGGGATTTCTGGAATCTTCCAAGTCATTTCAGCAGTTTCTGCTGCAGTGATGTGTAAACCTGAAGCGTGTGCGTGGACGGACCAGGAGGGCGGGGTTAGAGGCTGGCGCCGGCGCTGGCGCTGTAAAGGGTCTTCAAGCGTTTCATGGAGGCATCTGCATTCATCAGCTGGAGACACCTTTGGTGCAGAAATAAAATGGCACACAAAAGAACCAACTGGCTTCCACGAGGAGACGGAGAGCGTTTACTGCAGGAGGAGATTAGTAGTTCACTGCCCCCCCGAACACACACACACACTCCTGTTTCTGTGTGTTCACAGTTCTGGACGGAGGTTCTGAATATTCTTCCTGCTGGTTGGAGACCAGAGCAGGTTCAGCCTTCGCTCAGGAAACGATGACGACGGTTCGGTTCCAGTGATCTGGAGCGTCGTCTACAGTGATCCCTCGCCAATTCACGGTTTAAGTTCCACGGTTATAGTTAGGGATGTTCCTGGCGACTAATTTCCCTGTCGACTAAACGAAAATTTTAATTAAGACTAGTCAACTAGTCTAAAAAAAAAAGGAAAACACATATCTTGGTCGCATATCTTGCGAAGTCATTATCATGATGAGCTGCGTTATCCTCTCAGACCGGACGGGAGAACACGTCTCCGGGTAAACAATGTCAAATCGGCCTGAGTGTGGCTAGCACCGCTAGCATCAGCACCGCTAGCATCAGCACTGCTAGCATCAGCAGCATCAGCACCACTAGCATCAGCACCGCTCAGCACCGCTAGCATTAGCACGCTAGCATCAGCACCACTAGCATTAGCACCGCTAGTATCAGCACCGCTAGCATCAGCACCACTAGCATCAGCACCGCTAGCATTAGCACCGCTAGCATCAGCACCGCTAGCATCAGCACCGCTAGCATCAGCACCACTAGCATCAGCACCGCTAGCATCAGCACCACTAGCATCAGCACCGCTAGCATCAGCACCGCTAGCATCAGCACCGCTAGCATCAGCAGCCGTCGTCTTGTGCAGATTAGCATCCAAATGCTTGAGTTGAATGTGGTTGCTCATTGCTCCAGTCGAGTGATTGTATGCTAGTTGTTTCTGACACAGTCTACATACTACCTTGTTTTCATTTTCTAGATTAAAGTTCCGCCAAACCGCGAGGTTTAGCGAGAGACCATCTTCCCACCGTGCCGTTTTAAAACTCCAGTCTACTCCAGCATTTCTGTGGAGAGGAGGACTGCTGTCTGACGGCTCTGTAGCTCCGACTAGTGGCGGGCGGCTGTATGACAGTTAAGCGGCCTTGTACATGAATAAAACACAAATTGGTTTAAACGATTAATATTTCTGGTGCCGACTAGAAAGTGGGCGGACGGTTAATCGTTTAGACGACTAATCGCGCGCATCCCTAGTTTTAGTTATTCGCGGATTTTTCAGAAATATATAATATGATTTTAAAAAATTTTAAAAATCGCGGAAACATCACAGGATGTTGTGCGCGTTCTCTCACAGCGAAAAAATGCTGTTAGCCAGCCTGGCCCCTTTAAGAAGGTGGCCCTATGGGTAATGGTGTGGCCTTATGGGTAATGTAGTGTGTGTGTCGTGGGACGGCAGAATGAAAAGTGTAATGAGCATCAACAGCAGATAGATTTACATTCTCTGTTAACCGACAGGACTTTTTGTTTTGTTGTTGTTAGCGTGTTAGCTGCTAATTACGAGCCAAATAGCACAATAGTAGCGGTTTGTTCACTACGGTTCAGAGACCAGAGGCTGTGAAGGAAACAGAAAGACCACAGTTGAGCCTTTGTCTTGTTTCGCTACTTTTTTGCGGATTTTAAACATATTTTAAACACATTATTGAGGCTCGGGGGGGCTGCGGCTCCAGTTGGTGGTTTTTGATTTATGCAGGGGGGCGCCGGTCCCCATTAACCGTGAAAACAAAGGGATCACTGTATTATTGAATCTGAATTAAAACCACCTCCAACGTGGGCAGAAACGTACACACAGACTTCTGGGAAACGGTGTAAAAAAAAAAAAGCATCTGGTCTTCATCCTGATGAAAACCGCTTCAGAAATGAACGAAGAAACAAATCCATGAGGCGGATCAGCGTCCGTCAGGACCAATCAATCACTTGTCTCTTATTTATCTTATCTCACCTCAAACTAACAACATTCATGGGGGTGTACTTTTATTTTTATTTTTGTTAAATCCTTTAAGAGCAGAGTCGTCTCATGCAAGCGAACCTGCTCAGCTGTATCATAAGTTGTGACAGCGCACTGAATTTACAGAACATTTCCTTTTAATGCAACATGACAGGAATTAAAAACCGACGCTTCCTTCCAACTTTTAACTCCTGAAACATTTGAGTGTAAATTCAGGCAAAAAAAACAGGCAGCTGAACTCAAACGGCCTCTGGCCCTCACCTGCCCTTCACCTGCCCCTCACCTGGCCCTCACCTGCCCTTCACCTGCCCGTCATCTTCTGTGGCTGGGGGAGGGGGGGATGCACCTGAGATGTAATGGGTTCAGGCAGAACCAGGTGAACGTTCTGGAGCTGCCAGATTCACTAATTTGACTTTTGAATAAATAAATCAGGTTGGATTTTCATCTTCGTCCCATCTAACTTCTTTAACTCTCCGCTGCTCAGTTTTGTCTTGTTTTTGTGTAGTTTAGTTTGAAACAAGCACTTAACTGGTACTTATTTAATTTTTAAGAGTGTATGTTGTTCATTGTAAATGGAGGAAAGATAAATGGATGGATTAAAAATTAAAACAAACTGCTGGGCAAAGACAAATACATAAATGTGCAGGTTCGTTCAGTGACTGCTCATGCTAGCTTGCGCACGTTAGCATTAGCTTCCGTTAGCTCACATTAGCGTGATTTCAAAACTCCATGGAAGTGATTGTTATGTTGTAGGTGGCTGATCAGGTTTTACGTATTAAAGCTTGTGCTTCCCTCCTCGTAGAATTCACTCGGAGGATTCGTCACAAATAACCACCAAACTATCTTCTTCTGAAACTTTAACCAAGTTCCACGCCGCCATGTTTGTTGTGATCAGCGCTGTGCTGCAGGCTGCATTCAAGGTGTGACGTAAATTCCTCCGTTCCCTCGTAATATGTAATATGTGGGAAAATACTGCAAATATCAATTAAAGTCAGCAACTACTAAAATTATGACCGAGTTAACGAGTTGTTTTCTGGCATGGGGGGATATTCTTGATTTTCCTGATTGATAAATTGTTTTTCTGATTATGCCGACGTCACTTGAACATAACATTCACTGCTAGAAATATAAATGTTATCGGGGCTATTCGTCGTGATATCGGAGTTATCGGGATGACGTCATAATTTCATGTTAATTAATTGTCATGAACCTATAGACTCAATCATCTGCTCACGCCAAAACCAACTCTGTCATCATGGGCGCTCATAATAGATGTTAAAAAAACAAGAATAAATTAGGATCGTGGGGGAGACGGAGGGAACAAATTGAACCGTTGGTGCAGTTAGATGCAGAAACTAGTGCTGTTAATTAGTGAAAACTCTTTATTCATCCGAATGTCTGCGGTGATTTCACATACATCAGTCCACACAGACTGAGAGCCACATTAAAGGGAAATCACAGCACAGATGGGGTGATGTGAATCAGAAAATAAAGATTTTTTTTTGAGAACTAAACTGAGCCATTAAACTTTTGTGACGACTGTGACAAAGATGATCCATCAGCGTCTGCATGGTAACGACGTAACTGTTGAGCTTTAATCATGAAACAGTCGTTATACATAATATAAACTGATAGATGCCCAGTAAAGGTTCAGAGTTTGATCCTGGTGGATCAGAACCAGCTGATCTGAGAACAGCTGGAGGTTTGTTTGGCTGCTCTGATGTTATTCACCCCTGCTGTCGCTTCAGCTCATTTATTGGATTAAACCTCAGCTTGTATTGGGAGGAAAAAAGCTGATTTTTATATCATCTGTGCACCTTCGCCCTGGACTTTAAAAGGCAGTAAACATCAAGTTTAACAACCAGGTTCCACAACCAACTTTGAGCATTCATAAAAGAATATTATAAATCCAGCCTGTTGAACTGTCATTGAAGTTGGAAAAATAACTGCTGGAATAAAAAAGCAAATGTCATTGATTGACTCGAATCTCAACGTTTCACTGATTTGTTTTTTTTATTGTTTTTTATATCCCTCAGACATTTCAGTGAATGTGTTTATTCCCACTCAGCCATTAAAAGTCCAACTTTCCCCTGAAGGGTTTCCAGCAGGTTTTACTGTCAGCGTCACAGGACACGATAACGCTAATATATAACTGTAGTTAGAGATGAATGCAGTCGCTCACGTCAGTCTAAATTCAGCAGACAACACTTTGTTTTTGGTTGATTTTCTACACAATTCATCTGGTCCAATAATTTTATTGCATTGCAGTAAAATTATCTTATCGCGGTATTCTTAATTGCTGTACAAATGTCCAAAAAACGCATACATTTAAATAATTTCACAAAATCTTGTGATTTTCTTGTCATATTAAAACATCAGAAACCAAAAATTTATCAAAATGAAACTTTCACATTAAAAGGGCAAACAACTGGCACAGAAAGAGGTTTTATTTTAAATGAACAAAATAAATAACAGGAACAAAGCTTATTTGTCTGGTGCAAATTTAAATAAACACTTTAACAACCATAGTAGGTCAAAATATGCAAACAATTATCAGGAACAAAAATTATAGTGAAGTTCAAATGAAATAAACTTTGGACTTTAAGCTGAACCTTAAATACGTATAAATGTGTAAATAAAGAAACAGTTGTTTAGGAGCCAAATATGTTGTTCTGAATTGTAGTTCACTCTGTGTGTCTGTGGGTGTCGCTGTGTTGTTACCTGAGGGTCAGGTATAAAGGTAGCTGCCTGTTATTGGTTAGCTGTTTGACCGCTGTGGCGCTAACTGCCGGCGTTATGGTTGTCGGATCAGTTAATGGAATAAATTAATATTTTAACTGCATCAGAAGAACATCGTTCCGGTCATTTTTCAATCAACAAGCAATGGTAACGTTTACGAAATGTGAGTTAGCGAAGCGCGTCGAACAGGTTACTCTTGGTCAGACGTCTCAGTAGCTTGAAGCATTAGCCTTAGCTCCTTCAAGTTGCTTCTACAAATTACAATAAAATGTAAACAAGTGCTCTGCAGACAGATAACTGTCCTCCACCAGTTGTCCCTCTGCATTCTTAAAAAAAAAAAAAAAAATGCCCAAACCTTGGTTTTCATCCTTTTAGTTAGTTGGTAAATGTCCTGCGTGCTATCACCACTTTCCGCCATGCTAACGTTACGATGCCGAAGCTACATATTTACGCGAGACACAGTCGAGTGTCACTCACAGATTTGAATGAGGCTGATATTTCATAATACTGTTAAATTGTACATTACTTACTTTTTATTTTTATTATATTTTATCTTATTCTATTTTTTATCTTATTCTGTGCATGCACAGTATTTTTATCTTATTTTTACTCTATGTTGAATGTTGCAGCGTTACACCGAGACAAATTCCTAGTTTGTGTAATACTGTGTACTACATGGACAATGGCAATAAACCCCCATTCTGATTCTGATTCTGATTCTGATATTAATTATCCTGGTAATCGACTGCGATAATGAGATGAAGTCAAACAGAATGGGTATTCGTTATCACGTATAATTTGATCCAATAATACTGATTGAACTACAGTCTGAATCTAGACTACGTATTCAGACAACACTACAAACCCACAACCGCTCCCTGTGGTGCCCCACATCTTGAGTTTGGGGATATTTCAGACGCAGCCGCTGGTTTTGAGCCGTACGTTGTTCATATTTGGTGTTAAAGTGTTAAAACAGATCTGATCTGTCGTCGTTGAAGTGTTTCAGTTGGAGATGAGCGACCTGGGAAACATCTCATCAGTCGTAGCTTCTGAATGTCAGCTTTGAATTGTTTTATATTAGTAGCCCCGTCGTCAGCGACGGACCCGGTTCTAACGGGTGATTAGACTCTGAGCAGTAAACGTTCACTTTCATGATGAAATATTCAGTCTGAGTATCGTCACTTTATTTAGGGCCTTTTTAAAAACCAGAACAGTAGAAGTGGTTCGTAGTAGAAATCAGTGTATAAAGTCCCTCCTCTGCTGACATTTCCCTCCCCACCCCTGACCCCCGCGCCCCCCCCCCCCCCCCCCCCCCCCCCCCCCCCCCAAGCCCCCCGGTCCTTCTCCCTGTCGAGGCTGCTCGGTCTGAAGCTCATAAATAAGCCACCAGAAGGATAAAAGGGCAGATAAATAATGAAGCCGGGGTCCGGCGCTGGCCTTTCACCAACCCCAGCGCTCACACCGGCGGATTTCAGCTTCCGTAAAAATCCCAGCTCCTTCAGACTTCTCTGTTCGTGATCTTTCCTTTGACTTCACAACCGCGTAGAAAAAAAAGACAAAACAAAAACGGCAGCAGTTACGTAAGCGTGGAGGGCAAGAGGTTTAGGAGGAGACAGAAATAACCTGCTTCCACTTCCTGGCTGTCACCATGATGATGATGACGATGCGCAGCGTGTTAAAGTTTTTATTTTACCAGAAAATGAGCAGGAAGTAGGTCATGTTGAGTTTCTTTTATCACTTCTTTGGGTGTTGAAAGGCACAAAGGAGCATGAAGGAGAGTTTGATCAGAGGATGAAAAAGGACGTGACGACGTGAAGCGGTCAGCTGCTGCCAACATGAAAGATCGGATCGTTCAAACACGTCTGCCGTGTTTTATTTATAGAAAAATCACGCCGGGGGGGTCGAGTTGAAGCAGGTTCTCACTTTAACGCTCATCACAGATGAATGATTGAATTATTAATCTGAAGAGAGGATTTTCAGGATGAGGAGTCATTTCAAATTCTGCTAAACAACAACACGGGTCACCTCCCTGAGGTGAAGATGGGCCGAGGTGGTCCATCAGGGACGTAACGATACGGAACATTTGATATCGCGATTTTACGATATTATCACGGTATTCTTAATTGCTGTACAAATGTCTAAAACACACATACATTTAAATAATTTCACAAAATCTTGTGATTTTCTTGTCAGACTAAAACATCAGAAGCCAAAATCTTATTCAAAATGAAACTTTCACATTAAAAGAGCAAACTACTGGCACAGAAAGAGGTTTTATTTTAAATGAACAAAATAAATAACAGGAACAAAGCTGATTTGTCTGCTGCAAATTTAAATTTATTAAATGTTATTTTATGTTGTAACACTTTAACAACCAATAGTAGGTCAAAATATGCTAACAATTATCAGGAACAAAAATTATAGTGAAGTTCAATTGAAATAAACGTTTGACTGTAAGCTGAACCGTAAATACGTATAAATGTGTGTAAATAAAGAAACAGTTGTTTAGGAGCCAAATATGTTGTTCTGAATTGTAGTTCACTCTGTGTGTCTGTGGGTGTGGCGCTGTGTTGTTACCTGAGGGTCAGGTATAAAGGTAGCTGCCTGTTATTGGTTAGCTCTTGGAAGGACAAAAGGTTTGTTGACCGCTGTGGTGCTAACTGCCGGCGTTATGGGTGTCGGATCAGTTAATGGAATAAATTAATATTTTAACTGCATCAGAAGAACATCGTTCCGGTCATTTTTAGATCAACACGCAACGGTAACATTTACAAAATGTGAGTTAGCGAAGCGCGTCAACCAGGTTACTCTTGGTCAAACATCTCAGTAGCTTGAAGCATTAGCCTTAGCTCCTTCAAGTTGCTTTTACAAATTACAATAAAATATAAACAAGTGCTCTGCAGACAGAATAACTGTCCTCCACCAGTTGTTCCCTCTGCATTCTTAAAAAAAAAATATACCCAGACTGTGGATTTCGTCCTTTTAGTGGGTTGGTAAATGTCCTGCGTGCTATCACCACTTTCCGCCATGCTAACGTTACGATGACGATGTTACAAGCTACAAATTCATGCTAAACACAGTCGCGAGTCGCTCTCAGACTTGAATGAGGCTGATATTAATTATCCTGGTAATCGACCGCGATAATGAGACGAAGTCAAACATAAAGGATAATCATTATTGCGTAAAATTTTACCGCGCTTTACCGTAATACCGGTAACCATGTGGGCGCTGTGGGAGGAGCAGAAAGGGTCACTAAAACTGAGGAACTTAAACCGTGAATTGGCGAGGGATCACTGTAGTCCATATATCCAAAAATACCATGAGGCATTGCTCCGGAGGATAAAAGACTTTCTCTATAGCAACGGTAGTCATCGAGATAAATCTATGAGCTGGATCCAGATGTTTGCTAACTGGACACCCAGTTTTTCGTTTGGTGTCTACGTATTTTGAGGATAAACGTGATGATCCTCCACCAACCTCCCTCCAAAGGTACCTTCTTCTCTCTGTTTCTGGCCTCCTCCTGAGTCACTGGATCGATGTCACTCTGACACATTTTCTGATGAGCTAACTCGGCCCAGTTAGCGTGTATTTGACAGCGCGACGTTAAACCAGAGAGCCCGTTAAAGTCAGAAACGTGTGCGTGCTGTCAGACTGGATTTTTTACGGCCTTGAAGACCATCAGAGCAGAAAACATTTTCTGTCTTTGGACGTATTTATGAAACAACATCCTGAGAAGTGTGCGAACAAGCGAGTGGATGATAATTACAGCTATTTAAGGAGCGCGCTGTTACAGTTAATCAGCATTTTAGCATTTCCATCCCTACCTGTTTATATCAGGACACATGTTGAGCACAAATCTGCGGTGATTTGCTGAAATCAGCTGAATGAATGCGTGATGAAGATCACATTCATCTGTTTTCGTCCTAATCAACCGTCTCCATCTGAAAATATCACATTGGATAAGAGCAGACGGCGCAGACTGACATCTGCAAAGGTCTGAGGTTTAATGACGCCGGCTAATAGAAAAAGATATTTCAGAATTAAACTGCCTTAATGTAAAAACTCAGCTTATCGCAGCAGAACTGGAAACCAAAATGTCTCTGCGGCCTGATGATTACAGCTGAGGATAAATGTCACTCCAGCTGGAGATGTGCAGCGTTTTCCCTCCATTTAGGATCATTTCTGAAAGGTCAGTTTTAACGCGACACAAACAAATCCTCCGCTCGGCAGGTGGAAGCAGCACCTGTCGACAGACGTGTCTCTGCTAGTTCACGTCTCTGAGCAGACGCACGAACACGAGTCTTACAGTTACGCTCTCCGCTGTTGTGATGAGGTCATCAGAGACCTCTGCAGGTGGTCAGGTCACCTGACCTGGCCTCTCACACACACACACACCTTTCTGCCTCTGTGTGTGTGTTTGTTTGGGGATTAAACAGAGTTTTATGTTCAATGTGGATTAGAGTCCAGGTTCATGATTAAATTTATCCTCGGAGATTACATGCAGCATTAAAAACAAGGTGTGTGTGTGTGTGCATGTATGTGTGTGTGGCCACCTACACACAGATATCTGGGACAAGCTCGTGTGTAGAAAAGGCAAAGCGGTTTGATTCACCTCCGTGGACTCACCTGTTGGGCAGGTTCAGCATCTGTAGAGCTGACAGACTACAGACTTTAAAGCACATGTGTCAAACATAAGGCCCGCGGGCCAAATGTGGCCCGCCACGTCATTTTATGTGGCCCGCCAAGTCATTTTATGTGGCCCTCGAGAGCCTGTGCACTATTGGCTTACATTTCAAACCAATATTTTAAGACTTAAGATAAGCTTATGCCGCTTTAAAGCGCATATTGACAATAAACTACATCTCCCACAATGCATTTCGTCGTCACCCACAACGTTACACAGTAGCTCACCATGAACAAGACATCAAGACGATTTTCAGAACTGATGGACTTCAGAAAAACCGTTACCATGGTTTACAACCACAAATTTAATATAATAATGAGTTAAATAATTGAAACTTGAATAGATAATAAATACAGAAACAGTTATTTAACAATATAATAAGGTGCCGTTTAATTTATTTTGATTTACATTGCATTTTGTTACATTCATGCTGTCGATCTGGCCCTTCGAGGGCCACCATGATGCAGATGTGGCCCTCGGTGGAAATGAGTCTGACCCCCCTGATTTAAAGCAACATGAAGGACACTTGTACAGCTGAGATGTCCTCTTGTTAGGTCCCTTGATGGGTCACTCTGGTTCTCTCTTCCTTGCAGCTTTCATCATAAATGTCTTGGATGCCGCTGCAGCTCTGGGAGCTGGGATCATGTCGTAGTCATCGTTGATGACTGACATACTTTGATAGAGCAGCGCAGTTATCTCAGGAGATGCCCAGGAAGGAGACCAAAGCCATGTTTGGTGGTTTTCGCCTCTGATGAGGATAAAGACTTATTAGATTTCCTGAAAATAGTCTAATTTTCCTTCAAATAAAATGTGATCCAAACATCCACCTTGTGTTGCGACGTTGACCCCTGTGGTGTTTTGTTGTTCTTTTCCCAGTTGATAAATATTTCGTTTCTGCAGGACATTTGATTGGTGCTCTAAGTTCTTAGTTAGTTCCTGAAAGGCTTTTAAATATGGATCTCAAATTGACTCTGGTTTAGAAAACACGTCCCGTCAACTATCCGTCAACTATCCGACGTTCTCATCTGTTTAAGTGCGTTTCCGTTCGCAGGGTTCCAGGTAAAGCTAGGAGGCTAGTACCTCCTCACCTGTCCTTCCAGCCGTCGTCAACTCCATTTCTGGTGACAGAACCAGTGGTATAACTACCACTAACTACTAACTACTACTATCGCTAACTGAGAGCTAGCCAAACTTTATTTTTCAGGATTTGAGACCGTATTCAGTGGTGGAAAACGCCGGCTTTAAGGGCTGTGTTTACTTTCGCGGTAATGTGTCGCAGTTATCTTGTTGCTGGTATGCAGCAGTTACTTTTGATTTATGCTTAATTTTGAAGCGCGTCTGCGCTGTTATTCCACGCCACAATGCAAGAGCGACAATCACGAACTAGCTAAACTTACTAAACGTATCTCTTGTGTTTTTCCACTTCCTCACCGTCTCGGTCGTATCCAGACCCACATTCATCGCTATCTCCCTCCATGAATTACTAGAATATGTGCTGTCTTTGTAGTTTCAGAACCAGAATCGTACAGATGTGGGTACTTCCTCATTCGATGACGCGGATGTAGAATTGACCAATCAGAGGCCTCCTTTCTCTCCTCTCTGCGGCACTGTCTGCGGTCACCTACCTTTCAGTTCAATTAATTCAAACAAAGTAATTCAAACACTCACAAGATGTCACCAAAATCACTTTGTCCTGTTAAAATCTTTCAGAAAATGATGTAAATGTATCTTAAGACAAATATATATTTATCGTATTGTGAGCAGAGTATCGTGTATCATTTCATATCGTGAGATTAGGGTATCGCTACAGCCCTACTCGTTAGTGGAAACGCTCCATGCCTGATGGTCCCATGGTGCCCATGAGACAAACTGACATCACAGGTTGTTTTAATGGGGTACAGGTGTGTTTGGAGCGTAAACTTCACCTTTTTGTCGTCACAGTCTGTATTTGTTTTTCTGCTGAGCGTCGTTTCTTTCTGTCCAATCCAGAGTTTTCCTGTCTCTGTCTCCATCTCCTTTCCCATCCTCTCCACATTAATTACCAGCTGAGACCAGAGGTCTCGTCTCTCCTGTGATATCAAAGCTCCGCCCTCCTCCTGATGAGCTGAGGAGACGGGTAAACACGGGGATTTCAGACGGAGAGATTGAAATGCAAATGAGGCAGCAGAGCGGCCGGGAGGCCACGCCCACTGTTTACAAGCATTAACGCATTCATGTATTCATGCATAAAGGAGAATCAGTTTGGAAAATGTATCTCCAAAGGCACTTTTTTTTTTGTAAAAAGTTGATGAAGAGCAACAAATATGAAATTAATGACGGTGAAAACGCTCAAGAAGAAATTGTGTTCGTTAATGATGAAGAGGAAAGTTTTCCAGCAGAAGTTGACTTAGTGACGTGAAAGTGATGCCGTCAGACCGTCAGGATTCAAAATGACGTAAGAAGACGAAAAAAAAAAATCTAATTTAGCATTGTAAAATATAAGTAAACGCAGATAGCTTGCAAATAATTTAAATGCATATTTGGGTAAAGCTTAATCAAAATTATTTCAGCTGGGGGCGGAGCCATAAATGTACTTCAGGATATTCGTTCATCAGGTGGGCAGCCAAACCTGAATTTAGTAACAGATCTTTTTTAAATTTTTATTTATTGGATAAATCTTCATGGAACGGCTCAACCTGAATAGATGGATATCTGGATATTTGTTCGTCAGGTGGACATGCAGCATACATATAAACATATATGTTTACTGGAATACAAGTTTATTACGTCTGTTACGTCTGCAGGACTGTAGCCCCTCCTACCTGGACCGCCCGTCCTCTCCTCTGGTACCAGGGCGGTCCTCCATCAGTGAATCACATCAGTCTTGGCCCGGTACTGAGATTGGCTCAGATCGGTCCGATCACTAATTACAAGTTATAAGTTTATATTACGTTGGTCCTTTCAGCCAACTGAAGCTCCAGATATTTATTGTGATCATCCAGCAAAGCTGCCGAGCTCACAGACCGGGCCATATCTGAGCCAGGCCCGATTTAAAGTTGGTCATGAAAAAATCATTGAGCTCAACTACCAACAACTTCTCTCCTTTATTTTTGATTCTTTCCTGGAGGGAAAGAAAATGTCAATAAACATGCATTTATGAAACATGACTCAAATGGGTTTTAATTTCTCTTTACATTTTCATGTCACTCATTTTTGAAAACACGGTTGTACGTGACATTTTTGAGCAATTAAGAACTAAAACTGCTCTGATATAGAATATGAAGAAATAAATGGTTTAAAGCCAACATTTACAGTGAATGGAAATGTTTGACAGCAGATACTTCAACACCTTTTTTAATTAATTTTTTTTTCCTTGAAAATAAAAACCACATGATCCAGGGGCAGAAAAACATCGACGTGCATCTTTCATAGAAACGTTACTGGTGTTTATAGATGAAAATATTGAAATGCTGTCCATTATTAAAGGGTGAGAAGCGCTGGCGTCCTTGAGGCTTTTCAGCGTGTTGTCCATGAAATACTTAGACGTGTTTCATCACAATATTAATGTGTCCATTAAAGCGTGAAATTCTTTTTGGAGGACGTTATATTGATGTTACCCGAAGCCTTCTTTCAGACATCCATCTCAGATTGACCCTGGTTCGCGTTGGCATCAAGGATCAATAGTGATTTGGTTTGTAGTTTCTCAACTTTTTTTGTTCTCTGAACTTCGTAGTCGCTTTTACAGAAGGGGATGAAGTAAAGTTCTTGGAGAAATGGTAGTATGATGAAAATGCAGAAGATCCCAGAGCTTCTCGAGGAAGCAGCAACTTTGGAGGATTCACTTGTTGAGTAAATCAATAAATCCAGAAGTGACCAGAAAGCCAACAGGGTGTTGATCAGGCTGAAGGTGACCATGAGGGTCTCTGTGGCTGAACTCTGGTGTGGTTCGCTAGTGGTGTGAAAGCTCCAGACCTCAGGCCGACCCACCTCCAGGGGTAACCCTAACCCCTAACCCCTAACCCTAAATCCTAACTCTAACCCTCTACAGCACACGCTAGAGCAAAGGAGACTTCCCCCGTCCACTGGACAGAGCGTTGTTGGTTGTGAAGAAGAATGTAAACATGACAAAATTAAGTAACGCTGGCAGTCGTGGACAAACGACTTCTTCGTTTACGAGCTGTTTAGCTCATCTGGAGTGGTACAAACAAATAATACAGAGAAAAATGTCCAACTCTGGGACAACAATGCCTCGCTGTTGAGATTGCTGTTGACCAATGAGAGCCTTGACCATTGTCACGTGACATTTGGTTCGGGCTGTGTTGAGAAATTGTTCGCTGGTTGAACTTAAACACAGTAACCTTAATTGTGTTCGGAAACAATGCCAGATGTTATCTTAAGAGCATCCGGGAAAAGCGGGGTCCAGCGAAATACGGTTGGAGGAGCACGTACTCTAGTATGTGTCTGCCAGAAGAGATGTGGCAATATGCGAAGGTTATGTAATTTAAGTAAGTTTCCATGAGAGTATAAATATGTCTGACTCAGAAATAAAGGGGTTTTCGCATTTCCAAAGCTTGTTGAGTCTTTTTCGAACCACAACATAATTGGCGAGCCAGCCAGGAGGAGCGAAGAGCGAGGATCCATGGCCTGTCTGCGCTGCGTGACATTGAAAAAGCTGGCTCTTTAAGACAGGTAAGAGATTTTTCTTGCCAAACTTGCAGTCTCACGCAGTGTGAGAGGGGCTGGAGGATCCGCTCTCTCCCGAGAAATTAATTGTAAATGTATATATATTTAAGCTGGAAAATGTGAGGAACACTCGCACAGAAAATGAGCAGGTTCTGTGTGTTTGAATCAAGTTATACCCGAGTATTGTTAGGTATTGTTAGGTATTGTTAGGCATTGTTAGGTATTGTTAGGCATTGTTAGGTATTGTTATGTTGTTTTAGTACTGACTGGAAATTGGAAATCCGCTTGGTGGCTTTGTTTTATAGCCGGAAAGCGCAGTTTGTTGCTTGTTAAATGACTAGAAAAGTCGTGTGTAGCCGACCCTGCTTGTGGCGGCCAAAAAGCGCAGTTTGGGCCTGATTTACTAAGATCCTAAATAAAGAGTACTAAATTGCGTGTGCACTGAAAAAGTTTGCGCGTGCTGTTGTTGTGTGTTTTGCGGGTGATCAACTAAGAATGCTCGCGCAATTGATAACGGGTGCAAACCGCAGTATTTAAATGAGGTGTTGCGTGTCTTAAGGTTTGCGCCATGGAGAGTCTGGATGGAAAGCAGGATAGACGCAAGCGCAAAATGAAATTTGACGAGTTGGAGTTAGAGATATTAGTGGAAGAGGCAAATAAACACATTCATGAACTAAAGCAAAGAAATTTAAACATTACCAAAAGAAACGCAATATGGGAGAAAATCTGCGATAGAATAAATGCAGTTGGTAAGACAAAAAGAACGGCAGATGAGGTTAAAAGAAGGTGGCAAGATATAAGGCGAGGAACTAAAGAAAAAGTGGCCTTTAATAAAACTTCGGCAAACAAGACAGACAGGTGGTTAAGTGGCCGTTGAGAAGTTCAAGCCTCCATAACCGCGGAGCGCTGTCATTACGGAGATGCGTCTCGGCATCAATGAGTGGAGCTGTGGCTGGAGCCGACTCGTCCTCACACTACTCATTCGTAAAAGAAGTATATGTTTTTTCATAAAATCCATCCATCCATCCATCCATCCATTAGCTTCCGCTTATCCGAAGTCGGGTCGCGGGGCCAGCCGCTTCAGAGGTCCAGATCCCCCGGCCGCTTCCACCAGCTCCTCTGGGAGAATCCCGAGGCGTTTTTCATAAAATGATGTGGAAATAACCCATTTTATTACAACTGAAATTGTGCTTGGGAGGAGTATTTTCACCGGACATTTTGACCGGAGAGATTATAAAATCCCGGACTTCCGCATATTTTACCAGACAAAGTCCAGCAATTACCGGACAACGGAAACCCTGGTGCCTCCTGTGGCAACCTTTTGCTGAATAATACTCGATTTAACATTCAAATAAAATATTTCTTCTTTTGCATGTGCAAACAAATTTACACGAGTCCGAAAGACTCTCTCTCTGCGTATTCTTTGATTTTGGCGATGTCCGTGCCTCCTTGCCACAATAACAGCAGCCATCGGTGCGTAATGCTGGACAGAATAGCACCTTCCTTTCGAACGTACTAAATACAGACGCAATCACAATCCCCGCAATTACTTTCAGGGTTGGTAAATCTCATTGCGTGTGGTAAATGGACCTATTTGCATTTTCCCCTCCCAGTATTTAGCGCTTTCTGGCGGGTACGCCCCATATTGTTTATTCATCAGGGCAAAAGTACTAAATGAACAGCGTGTGCTATTTTGCTGATTTGAGAGGCGCAGTCCTCTTTGCACGCTGTTAGTAAATCAGCTTGCGCATTGGTTTGCGGGTGATGTCAAGTTTGCACACGTTTTTACGCACGCAAACCTTTAGTAAATCAGGCCCTTTGTCGCTTGTTTATAGACAACAAGGATAGTCGTGAAGTTGCCCTGTCTGAGGTAACCTAAAATGAAAACGCAGCGCAGAGTGAAAATATGTGATCCTGATGCAATGATATCGCTCCAGGATGCAGGAAACAACCTGAGAGACGTTAACAAGCCTTGTAGGATGGAGGGACACTAGCGATGGTAGCTGTAGCTGGACCACTGTGATGGTGAATGTCAAACAGGTCTCACATTAACCTTGATCCACATTAGTCTACCTTTAACTGACCCACAGCGCCAAAACAAGTCTGCAGTCTATGTCGAAGACATCAGCAACCAGAGCTGCACTTTGGTCTTTTTTCATCTTGTTTGACGTCCCAAGAGCTCTTAAGACCATAAACAACCGCATCCTACCTGTAGTCTCAGCCATTATCTCCCTGCTATACCACTGATGCAGCATCTCCCCAGAAACTCTGGTCTGATGACCAGCTTCGGCTACACCTCCGTAAGGAGGCACCATTTCCACTATTTCTGCAGTCGTTTAAAATTGCTGTTTAGTCCAGGCACCACCCAGTTAGCCTCAGCGGCATGTTTTTAGGATGAGAGGAAACCAGAGTATCCAAGGAAACTGAACCAAGATCCAGCTGAACCTTGTTGCTCTGAACTGTCAGCGCTACGATGTCAAGAGCGGTGTGTCGGACTGTACGTTGATGGATGTAGTAATTACAGTATCAGTAATTCAGCATACTTGGAGAAACCCACACTGATGCATCTGGTCTTGCGGCTCACAAACAGGTCATGTGACACTTTGTAGCTAATTGACATCCTCTGGTGACCTCTGCTCTCCACCTTAAAGAACGAACACATCCAAACGTTACATCTCTAAAATGTACTTCTGTAATTGTTCTGCTTTTATCTCAGATATGGTAACGATATATTTCACTGAGAAAGATAAGACATCGTGAATGTGCTCTCCTACCGTCTGAGATGCTTTTATTAAAGGAGGATGTTTTTTTTTTTTTACTAACGACCTTCAGGTGACTTCAGGAGATGATTAAGAGAAACCACTTCAGACATCCAGGTAATGGATTTTGATACGCCGCGTGGAGGAGCTGCTCGTCCACATGCCGTATCTGTTTCACCGCTCATCTGATGAAAAAGCAGCTTATGAACCGTGACGGTCCTCTCAGCTCCTCTCACTGCTCTTATCTGAATAAAGCTGTAAAATAAAATGAACCAAACAACCAAAAAGTGAACTCAATTAAGACCCGAGCCTGACTCAGCACAGTGAAGAGTCCACATCTGCCTCCAAACAAAGAGACGTGATGATTACGGCCAAATGAAAGCTATAAGCTCTTATCTTTCACTTGTTTTTCAGCACGGAAATACAAGTTTGCCTTCTCTGCTTTATTTCCATGAACATTAACAAATTAAACCCCTATGAAGCATCTAAATAATTTGACATTTCCAGTGTTTGCTCAGACGACCGCGTTTACCTTCAGTAATGTCCATTAGCCTGTTTATAATGTTTTTACAGATAAATGCAAACACAGCTTGGACAGTAAGAAAATTTAAAAAAAAAAAAAAAAATCAGTCAATATTTGATTACATTTGGCTTTTATTTCTCTGTAGACAGTGTTGTCAGCTTTATTTCCTTTAATATACATTAGGCCAGCAATAATCTGACGTTGATTACTTTCAGTGTAAAGCGTAACGGATATTCTGCACCAGAGATGTCGCTCTCGGGACTTTCAGGCTCGCTGGAGGTGAACAGAAGTATATTATAAATACTACTATACGTCACGATTAATACTCACCTTAGAAGAACAAATGAAACCGTGAAGGAACCAGGGTTATAGGAGGACCAACTGTGAGAGAACGCGCACAACATCCTGGGATGTTTCTGCGATTTTTAAAATGTTTTTAAAATGATATTATATATTTCTAAAAAAAATCTGCAAATAACTAAAACCGCGGAACTTAAAGCGCAAATTGGCGAGGGATCACTGTACTGATGTGTGTTGGCTAGTTTGTCTGTTGTCTTGAACTCATGAACTGGTTTAAAGGAGTAAAAAAAAAACATTCATAGTGTGATGGTTTATTTCAGTAGAAGATAGTTCAGAAGCTATTAATGTCTTTCGATTATTATCTGATCTTCCTCCGAGCAAACATGTGACCCCCTTCGCTCCGTGCGTGTGTGTGCACGTGTCTGATAAGCGGCGGTCTGACCGGGTGGCCTCAGGTTCACCTCCTACATCACCTCCTGCAGCCGGCGGCCCTGGCGCTGCTCCGGCGGCGCAGACGTGGCGTCCACCTGAACCTCATGAATGTTTCATCAGAGACTCAGCCGGTGAACGTGCACGTGCCCGTCCACGTCTGTGACAAACAGTCGCCACGTCCTCCACCCTCCTGTTACTGGCTGACCTGGCACCTGCACCTGCACCTGCTGGATCTGGATCTGGATCTGGATCTGGATCTGGATCTGGATCTGGATCTGGATCTGGATCTGGACCTGGATCTGGATCTGGATCTGGATCTGGATCTGGATCTGGATCTGGATCTGGATCTGGACCTGGATCTGGATCTGGATCTGGATCTGGATCTGGATCTGGATCTGGATCTGGATCTGGATCTGGATCTGGATCTGGATCTGGATCTGGATCTGGATCTGGATCTGGATCTGGATCTGGATCTGGATCTGGATCTGGATCTGGACCTGGATCTGGATCTGGATCTGGATCTGGATCTGGATCTGGATCTGGATCTGGATCTGGATCTGGATCTGGATCTGGATCTGGATCTGGACCTGGATCTGGATCTGGATCTGGATCTGGATCTGGATCTGGATCTGGATCTGGATCTGGATCTGGATCTGGACCTGGACCTGGATCTGGATCTGGATCTGGATCTGGATCTGGATCTGGATCTGGATCTGGATCTGGATCTGGATCTGGATCTGGATCTGGATCTGGATCTGGATCTGGATCTGGATCTGGATCTGGGGCACTGATGGGCGTTTCAGAGCGTTTGATTGGTGAGAGAAGTATTTAATTTATAGAGCGAGCTCATAATTCACTGACGGCTTCTTTCTAATATCTCTGTAACTTCTGAATCCATGTCAGTGAGGATGGTATCCAGGTGAGGGCTGAGAAGGCTGAAGGTGAAGCTGTAAACTCTAATCACCTGATACTCGAACCCAGCCGTTCCCAAACTTCAGAACACCACGGCCCAATCTGAAATGTGAAAAATCTCTGCGGCCCACCAGAACCTTTAATCACAACTGTGGTCAACATACAGGACTAGAAGCAGCGTTGCCAGGTTGGAAATATGGGATTATCGTACCAGAGACTCAAAATTATCGTATTTTAAGGGGGAAATTATCGTACATCTGTCATAACCAAAATAACAAGCACAAGCCCGCTCTTGTCAAATTTAATCACTCTAGTGTTAAATAGCGGGCGAAGCTAACCATTAAGCCCATTCAGCCGATCATGCGACAAACTATCTGAGACAAACATTCGTAGCTGACGCTTAGCGAAGCACGATTGGCTGGAAACACGTCACATGGGAACAGATGCCTTTGGGGTTCACAAAAAAAATAAAAATAAAACCTCCAGCTGATAGTTGCAGCAGGCAATAATGTGAAATAGGGAAATTATCGTACATTTGGCCTTTTTTTTGATTATTGATTGTACACCGTACAGAGGGCTAAATTATCGTACAAATATGATAATTATCGTACACCAGGCAACGCTGACTAGAAGCTACGTTCTGATGTTAATGTAAGGGGTCAACAACTAAGGTGACACTTAACTGGTTTGTTTTATTACATCTTAATGTTTTTTTAAAATCATTTTATGAATATTTAACAGTAATTAATAACATATGTAAAAAAGATCAGGGATTTAAGACGTATTTGTTTAACTTTAATGACCTCTCATGGCCCACCTGCAGTACCACGACGGACCACCAACTATTTGCACCGTGTACCTGAAGTATTTCGTAGTGGGTGGCGGGATTGTAGCTCCAGTAAAACCAGTCTGACGGTGCTCTAAACACTAATGATGAAGCTGCTGCTGCGAGCGAAGCTGCCCGGTTCAGTAAACCGGCCCGTTTGTTCACGTCCTCATCCTCCGGTCGGTCCCAGTCCGGGTTCTGATGCTGTTGTTTGTGTAATTCAGGAAGGAAATGTTGATGCAGATGAGAGCTCCCACTTCTGCCGAGGCTGCAGAACCAAACTGCTGATAATGACAGCTGTTGAGATGCTGTGAAACTCCATCTGGACGAGTATTAAAATGCACATATTTACAGGCAAATCACACAATACACAGAGGATTTCCTCTTTTATTCTTTCCTTTTTTTTAAACGGACAGAAATGCAGATTGTGGACGTCCTGCAGTAAATGCTGTCCTGTCGTCTATCACCTCCTGTAGGTGTCTGCAGTTTTGAAACTGAACTTTGAGGTACAAAGATTCATTTTGAATGAATATTTACTTTCATTTTTCCCTTGAACATATGTTTTAAAATTTTGATCTGTTGTTTTTTTTTCCCACTTATAAATGTTCTATTTTCAGATTGAGATTGTATTTTTTTCAGTTTCAGATCTTTTTTTTCGCTCTCAGATGTTATTTGTTTCAGGTTCAGACGAAGCCGAGAACGTTTCTGTTTCTCAACGTCGTTGCCTTCAGGGAAAAAAAAACGTCAGCATTTGAAGTAGATCAAACCATTTCATCAAAGTTGTCCTTAGACAAGAAACGGTTAAAAATTCATGAATTACACACACGTCTGCTATTAAGCAGAGTCTTCATCAGTGGAATTTCATGTCTCATCAGTTTTGATGGTCTCCAGACGTCCAGGACATTTGTCAAGACAAGAGGAAAAAATAAATATTGGTTGTTCAGTACTTCTGCAGTGGCTCTCAGACATCACTGCTGCCTCCAGGAGCCCACGCCGGGTTCTGGAGGGACCGGATGAGTCCGGTGGGTTCAGGTCTGGTGGACGGGCTGGTTTCAGTTCTAGTGAGAAAGATGGAAAAACATTTAACACAGTTGCCAACATTCAGAGGACTGAAGTCACAGCAGATTAACCCAGAGATGCGTCTTTGACACTGCAGGTGTCAATCAGCACGTAACTATTTATTAGTATCATTAATAACAAGAGCTGGGCAATCATTAAAATTTTTAATCACGATTAATCGCATTATTTACCTGATTAATCACGATTAATTGCATTGTATACGCAAAATCAAATAATGAATTTAAAAGTAGTGTAAAGGTCACTTTTATTTAAATGTTCTGCTGCCATATGAACTAAAGTGTCATAACATTTGTTGTTCAAACACTTTTAACATCAGCACTTGTCAGTAACACACATTTAGTGTAAATCTCATCTTAAATTATGTAAAATAAAATGAAGCTTATTGCCACTGCCAGGGCATTAATGTCATTCTGTTTTTATATATAAAAAAAAAAAATACAGACAAAATCCAACAAAATGATTGTGTCTCAGCACAATCAGAACATTAAAACAGGTAATTTCTGAGGTAACAGCAGAAACTTTTAACGGGGAGTTTCAACTTGTCAGTTGTTACAAATAACCTTGTTTCTGTTGAATCCTCCGTCTGGGAGAACTTTAAAATGAAAATGTCCATGTTAAAGTTCAGTAACTTTACCAATCTGTGTATCATTCATTATTTCCATTTTCAATTGTCAATCAAAAATTAAAAAGAAATTAAAAAGTGACATTTTATTACGTTTATCATTTTTTAATCTAACACAAAAAACACATGTTTTTTTAATATTTCAATTTTAGACTTAGATCAAAAATACGAAATAAAAAAATGGGCCACAGAACTGAATTTAGTTTTATAATGGAGGACTGGACTTTCTGTTGTCATTACACATCTGAGCCACTAGATGGAGCCGCACTGCAGTAACCAGCTAGAGAACAGCAGGACAGTGAACACATGGAGCAGATCTGATGGAACATGGAGGAATGACCACAAACGTTTGGTTGCAGTTCAGAATATATTTTTTTAGACAGAATTGTTAATATTTCTACCTGAGTTACTACCTGAACTGGAAAGTTTACTGATTTTTACCGTTCTCCATGTCTGTTTTAGCTTTACCGCATGTTTCCTGCCAATTCTCTTCCGGTTCGTCAGCAGCCAGTAACAGACTTTTCAAAACAAAAGCATGTGAGCAACATGCGTTAACGCGTGATAAAATAAATGTCAGCGTTAATAAATTAATGCGTTAATGCGATAATAACGCGTTAACTTTCCTAGTCCTAATAATAACAAGACTGACTAATGTGACTGAAACCTCTACAGAAACAAAAACCTGCTGGAAATCAGTCTAAGATTGAAAACAGCTCTCCAGTTATTAAACCACCACCAGAACCAAGAATACAATCATGCTCTTGTTCTGCATCTTAACTATTTTTAATTACTTAAAGTTGAATGAATTACAGAGTTTATGATGCAAAATGCAGAGCCTTGCCAATCAAACTGCAGTAATCGTTAGCTTTAATCGCAGCAGATCTGCATCTGTGTCGTCAGCAGGGAGACGGTAGATATTAAAGTTAACCTGCCAATCAGTAGCTCATTCACACAGATGCTAACAGTCATTTTAGTCATTTTAAATCAATCACACTGACGTGTTTGAACGAACCGCCGTTGAATAATGCCCCATTAGGCTTTACGTCTAAAGCAGATTTAAATACCGGTGAATGGATTTCTTTGTTTCTGCCTGCAGACAGCATGAAATATGACTGAAAACAGCTGACGGCAACGATAAAAAGATACCTGGATGTAATTGATTCTGTTCTGTTGTTTTCTGCTGGAAATCAATTCATCACCTCGTTCCAGCTAATGGAAACTTTGTGTTTTATAAACTTTTTGGAGAGGGTGCTCTCTGACTGGCTTAATGGTTTGATGGAGGAGACACTCGGAGGGATGAGCAGACTCTTAATTCATCTCCATCAGTGTTAATGAATGCGTTCATGGGTTTCAGCTGAGCGGGAACTGTCAGGTGACCTCACATTAGTGGGACTTTTCTCCATTTTTAGGGCCTTTCCAGCGCTAGTTCAAAGGCAGCGCCGCACTTAGAAACAGTCTTTGGCTTTTCAACCAGCGGCTGCAAAGACGGCATCGGTCCAGAACCAGGAAACTGGACCAGGAACCTCTCTGGGCCCGATGCAAGACGCCATGAAGTCAGGGTGGTGTTCTGCAGAGATCCAGAGTCCTGCGAAGGAGGGTTCAGCCCTGCAGGGGTTAAAATATTCTGGCGCCGTGTCGGATCTCCGGCGTTTGACTGTGATTCAAGAGGAAAAAAAAAAACAAACATGTTATCTCTGAGTGGTCTTGAACGCACCATCTGAGGTGAGCCGGTGGTTGTTTGAATGGAGGAAACAAGTGTCTCTGGGCAGGATGGAGGACAAGGGTGGAGACGGTTAGCCGTTTGGGTACCAGAAGCTAAGGGAGTCCGGTACCTGTTTCTGTGTGTTGCGCTCCAACAAGCTAGTCTAGACAACTAGCGGCAAAAAAAACTCTTCAACGTCACAAAGGAGACGCCGCCACAAGGCATCAGTCCGCGCGCTCCAACGCACAAGCTGTTAACCGGGATGTAGCGGACGTAGCAGACGTAGCAGACGTAGTGGACGTAGCAGACGTAGCGGACGTAGCAGATGTAGCAGACGTAGCAGACGTAGCAGACGTAGTGGACGTAGCAGACGTCGCGGACATAGCAGATGTAGCGGACGTAACAGACGTAGCGGACATAGCAGACGTAGCGGACGTAGCGGACGTAGCAGACGTAGCGGATGTAGCAGACGTAGCGGACGTAGCAGCTGTGATGACTTATCAATTTTGTGACTTGAAAATACGTTTGTGCTCTTTTATTGCGGCACATGATTCATCATTTACGATCGTTCAACCGCTCGTACGTCTTTGTTAAAAAAAAAAAAGTAGCCGTTGATAAAGAACTGCCCGTTTCCAGTTAGCATGGCAGTTATATGAACACATGACAGCTCCAGAGTTCTAGAAACATCTGTCTGATCAGCTGTATGGACGTTTTCTCTGAATGTTGATGAAGCAACGACCCAAAACATGAAAAAATACTGAATGTAAAGGTTCGTTTTTATAAAGACGCAGTCAGAGTAATAACATCTATTAACATAATAACTGCCTCTGCAAATATGTTAAAGAGGAGGAGTTAAAACTAAATGGAATATATTTCCTATCAATTAATTTGCCATTGTTTTAAACAAAAATAATAGAAAAGTTGCAATTTGTTTTTTTTTTTTGTACAAATTTCCCTTTACTGAATTAAATGGTTAAATGAATCAAATTAATTGGCTTGACTGAGTTTCACATGTTTTCATTTATAACTTAATAATGTTTACTTTCTGAAATTCACATTTAAACTGAAGCTCATCTTGTACATTAACAACCACAATGACAAAACGTTGTTTGCTAATAATGTGTATTTGTTGGATCTGCTGCACGGCTGGAAAAGAGTTCTGGGTCAAGACTTTATAACTTTAAGCCCTGGAACTGAGACGGATCCATAGTGGTTCTGAACCGGATCTGAACCGACTCTGAACCGACTCTGAACCGGCTCTGAACCGACTCTGAACCGGCTCTGAACCGACTCTGAACCGATTCTGAACCGGATCTGAACCGACTCTGAACCGGCTCTGAACCGATTCTGAACCGGATCTGAACCGGATCTGAACCGACTCTGAACCGGCTCTGAACCGGCTCTGAACCGACTCTGAACCGGCTCTGAACCGGCTCTGAACCGGCTCTGAACCGGATCTGAACCGGCTCTGAACCGGATCTGAACCGGATCTGAACCGGCTCTGAACCGACTCTGAACCGACTCTGAACCGGATCTGAACCGACTCTGAACCGGATCTGAACCGGATCTGAACCGGATCTGAACCGGCTCTGTGTTATTCCAGTGTGTGTTTGTCCGGTGTGTGTTATTCCAGTGTGTGTTTGTCCGGTGTGTGTTTGTCCGGTGTGTGTTTGTCCGGTGTGTGTTATTCCAGTGTGTGTTTGTCCGGTGTGTGTTATTCCAGTGTGTGTTTGTCCAGTGTGTGTTTGTCCGGTGTGTGTTTGTCCAGTGTGTGTTTGTCCAGTGTGTGTTATTCCAGTGTGTGTTTGTCCGGTGTGTGTTATTCCAGTGTGTATTATTCCAGTGTGTGTTTGCTGTGTGAATTATTTCCCTCAGCATCGTGGTCTCAGTTCGTTTGTCCAGCTGGTAAACAGTTTGGACCGACTCCTGAGCGGCGCCGCCGGGTCCAGGGAGCTCAGACCCGGGCAGGAGTCCACGGAGGGCGTGATAAGATAATAACCATCTTTAATTTGGACCTTTGTCAGAGGAAAAGGCAGTTTTGGACCTCAGAGTGTGATGTTCTGCATGTGAACTCGTGTTCTGGCGCCGGCGGACCCGGTCAGCCGTGCCCTTCTGAGATTATAATTGATTTTTGGCTCCACAATAAAAAGTCCTATTAACTCTGAGGAAAACAGAAATGAGGAGGAGTGTTAGACTCTCTGACGGAGCTCCTGGTTCTGGTTCTGGTTCTGGTTCTGGTCTCGTGGAAAGATGAGTGACAGTCTTTGGTGTTGGCGTTTGTCCACATCGGTTATTTACGGTAGTTTTCCTTCTTCCATCTCTAACTGAGACGAGAGTCGCCGCCTTTCCGTCAGATCAATAAAATCTTTGCTTCAGCTTCCACATGCTTCATTTATTCTTTATTTGAGAAACATAACCGTTAAGTGTTTTATGGAGGAAATGCTTCTGGCGTTCCTCGAAATCAGATGAGGAAGCATCCAATCAGGATCCTGCAGAAGCGTTTCCAGACGTGAGTCTGAAAATCCTCTAAAAATGAACTTTTCCAAACAAGCCCATTTCTAGCATTTATTGATCTTTTCTCAGTAAAAGGAGTATTTTCCTTATTGTTTTTAATCCGGGAACATTTTCATCCTCTCCTGCAGACGGGACTGTCTCGGTCAGAAATAAAATTATATTCTCATTGAATCGTTGGCCTTTTGTCACCTGTTTGAGCGAGCGAGCCTTTAATCTTCTTTGAAGTTGCACCTGCAGGAAATTTCACATTGAACTCTTGATATCAGAGCAGCGTCGATGTCAGAGGCGTCTGGACTGAAATGGGTTCAAGCTTTCATTTTACCTTCAGAAGCAGCTGAATGAATCTCTGCTGCCAGACGTCCGACTCTACGAGTCTGAGGATGACGGTGTCGACCAATCAGCATCTTTTTACTTCTTTCTGTCAGCCGGGTTGAGACGTCTGACTGGTTTCACGTCTGTAGTTAGATGGTAAAGAGAATAAAACTTAGCGGTGCACGATAACTAATTATGACATCATCCCGATAAGTCCGATATCACGACGAATAGTCCCGATAACATTTATATTTCTGTCAACACAGCAGTGTCTCGCTCCCTCTGAGCCTTGAATGACCGGCAGTGAATGTTATGTTCAAGTGACGTCGGCATAATCAGAAAAACGATTACTCAATCAGGAAAATCAAGAATACCCCCTCATGCCAGAAAACAACTCGTTAACTCGGTCATAATTTTAGTAGTTGCTGACTTTAATTGATATTCGCAGTATTTCCCCTCATGTTACACATAAAAAAAGAAAAAAAAATAGAAAAGGCTGAAAGAACCACTAGCAAACGAGGGAACGGAGGAATTTACGTTCCACCTTGAATGCAGCCTGCAGCACAGCGCTGATCACAACAAACATGGCGGCGTGGAACTTGGTTAAAGTTTCAGGAGAAGATAGTTTGGTGGTTATTTGTGACGAATCCTCCGAGTGAATTCTACGAGGAGGGAAGCACAAGCTTTAATACGTAAAACCTGATCAGCCACCTACAACATAACAATCACTTCCATGGAGTTTTGAAATCACGCTAACGTGAGCTAACGGAAGCTAATGCTAATATGCGCAAGCCAGCAGCAGTCTCCCCTCATTCCTCTCATCTAAAGCTTCCATGAGATAAAAAAAAAAAAACAAAAAAACTACTTGAACCTCATTTACTTTAATTAAAGGTATTAATTTAAATGGAACCACAAGTCAAAATCCTTTAAATGTTAATCTTTTTCAGTTAGTAATTCTGATGCATGTATTTCCATCAGTTCAAGGAGCCTTTATTTTTTATTTGACCTTCCTCCTGCAGCTGTTCAGCAGCTAGCTTGCACCGCTGTTTGGCGTTAAGGGGTTTTTTCCCGCTCAGGGGAGTTTTTTACCTGCCATTGTTTTTTTTAGTTTATAATTGAATAATATTACTCGTAGTTAATAATAACTGTTCAGGGTTTATGCTCCGGGTCTCTGAAAAGCACCTGGAGACAGATCGTATCGTAATAGACGCTATAGAAATAAAGCTGAGGTGAATTTAATTGATGCTAGTGCAGAGAAACGTGTACGTTAAATGAGTCCCTGCGCACTGTTATACATTAAAGGGGGGGGGGGGGTTAGCTTAAACCCGCTACCACGCATGTTTCTGTTGACGTTAGTGGAGTCATCTTACTATCATGCTGCTTTGCATATTTAATTTTACCCGAATGTGTCTCTGCAGAGCAGCACACACACACCTACACACACACAACCACACACACGTGCACGCACACACACACCAGCTCGGTGCCAGGAGGCGCCGTCAGCTCTGTTTGACAGCGTTTTAGAGGAAGACGGTTGATGCAGAGCCAAGTGTCTGTGTCCTCCGTTTATAATCTGAGATCCAGCTCAGTTCAGAGAAGATGCTCCAGAAATGGGACGTTGACACGTTTAAGATTAGTCTTTCACTCGCTGAAAAAAAAACCAAAAAAAACAACAACAAAAAAAAACGCTTGTGTGTGACAGCGAGGAAGAGAGGAAGTAATCCAGCCTGTCACTGACAAACGCTGTCATCTCCATAAACAGGGATGAATATGAAGAGGTGACATCAGAGGTGACTCTCTGACTTTCAATTTCCTGGTCCCCCCCCACCCCCACCCCCCACCCCCCCAACACACAGAGACTTTGACATTTTAATTGGTTTGTTGTCTGCCGTAGACTGACATGCACCTCTGACACTGGGACGACTGGTGCAGGCTGTCAAAATACCACGAGACTAAAATGAAACTGGGTTGGATGAGCTGGTTGGGTTGGATGAGCCGGTTGGGTTGGATGAGCTGGTTGGGTTGGATGAGCTGGTTGGGATGAGCTGGTTGGGTTGGATGAGCCGGTTGGATGAGCTGGTTGGGTTGGATGAGCCGGTTGGGTGGATGAGGGTGGGGTTGGATGAGCTGGTTGGGTTGGATGAGCTGGTTGGGTTGGATGAGCTGGTTGGGTTGGATGAGCCGGATGGGTTGGATGAGCCGGTTGGGTTGGATGAGCTGGTTGGGTTGGATGAGCTGGTTGGGTTGGATGAGCCGGATGGGTTGGATGAGCTGGTTGGGTTGGATGAGCTGGTTGGGTTGGATGAGCCGGATGGGTTGGATGAGCCGGATGGGTTGGATGAGTTGGTTGGGTTGGATGAGCCGGTTGGGTTGGATGAGCTGGTTGGGTTGGATGAGCTGGTTGGGTTGGATGAGTTGGTTGGGTTGGATGAGCCGGTTGGGTTGGATGAGTTGGTTGGGTTGGATGAGTTGGTTGGGTTAGATGAGCTGGTCGGTTGGATGAGCTGGTTGGGTTGTATGAGCCGGATGGTTGGAGGAGCTGGTTGGGTTGGATGAGCTGGTTGGGTTAAATGAGCCGGTTGTGTTGGATGAGCAGGTTGTGTTGGATGAGCTGGTTGGGTTGGATGAGCTGGTTGGGTTGGATGAGCCAGATGGGTTGGATGAGCCGGTTGGGTTGGATGAGCACCAACTGGAGGACCAACTGGAAACACTCTTGGCTTCGCTGCCAGTCAGAACTGCAGTAATTCCTGGTTCCTGCTGCCAAACACTTATTGTTGTGGGACATAAAGTCAGAGGGAGCAGAGACACCATCAGTCCTAACGTCTCCCGGTGACAGAGGGCAGCTTTAAACACCTTTAAAGGTGCGGCCGGATGCTGAATGGGCTTAAAGATCCAATTAAATAGTCGGTAGAGTTTTATGGAGAACAGGACACCTTCAGAGGTGACGTCACGCTGCAGCAGCGACTCCTGAACCAGCGTCCAGAATCACACCAGATCAGTCATTTAACTGGGTCTACTGGTGCTCCTCCTCTAAACTGGGAATCACGTGGTCCCCCGTCCTGCTGGTTAACGGCCCGTTAAAGGGGACACGTTAAAAAACACTTCTGTGTCTGGGAGCACATGCTCAGATGGTTGAAGTGACTACCGATAACAGGAAATTATGACATCATCCCGATAAGTCCGATATCACGACGAATAGTCCCGATAACATTTATATTTCTGTCAACACAGCAGTGTCTCGCTCCCTCTGAGCCTTGAATGACCAGCAGTGAATGTTATGTTCAAGTGACGTCGGCATAATCAGAAAAACGATTACTTAATCAGGAAAATCAAGAATACCCCTTCATGCCAGAAAACAACTCGTTAACTCGTCATAATTTTAGTAGTTGCTGACTTTAATTGATATTCGCAGTATTTTCCCTCATGTTACACATAAAAAAGGAAAAAAAATAGAAAAGGCTGAAAGAACGACTAGCAAACGAGGGAACGTGGGAATTTACGATACACCTTGAATGCAGCCTGCAGCACAGCGCTGATCACAACAAACATGGCGGCGTGGAACTTGGTTAAAGTTTCAGAAGAAGATAGTTTGGTGGTTATTTGTGACGAATCCTCCGAGTGAATTCTACGAGGAGGGAAGCACAAGCTTTAATACGTAAAACCTGATCAGCCACCTACAACATAACAATCGCTTCAATGGAGTTTTGAAATCACGCTAACGTGAGCTAACGGAAGCTAATGCTAATGCTCCAAGCGAATTCTACGAGGAGGGAAGCACAAGCTTTAATACGTAAAACCTGATCAGCCACCTACAACATAACAATCGCTTCAATGGAGTTTTGAAATCACGCTAATGTGAGCTAACGGAAGCTAATGCTAATGCTCCAAGCGAATTCTACGAGGAGGGAAGCACATGCTTTAATACGTAAAACCTGATCAGCCACCTACAACATAACAATCGCTTCCATGGAGTTTTGAAATCACGCTAACGTGAGCTAATGGAAGCTAATGCTAATGCTAAAGCCAGCAGCAGTCTCTCCTCTCCCTCATTCCTCTCATCTAAAGCTTCCATGAGATTAAAAAATAAAAAACAAAAACTACTGAACCTCATTTACTTTAATTAAAGGTATTAATTTAAATGGAACCACAAGTCAAAATCCTTTAAATGTTAATCTTTTTCAGTTAGTAATTCTGATGCATGTATTTCCATCAGTTCAAGGAGCCTTTATTTTTTATCAGTCAGTAATGAACCTTATTTAAGTTAATGTGAGATATCAATTAGGTTTGTTTGATAGCTTTATGAAAATGTTTCAGAGGTTTGTCAGTAGTTTTTCAATGGAAAAAATAAATATCTGTTCATTTAAAGAGTCCAAACTATCGTACATCCCTACTTTAGTTGCATGACAAATATATCAGGCGACCCAGGAGAGAAAACGGTGAACGAATCTTTGTTTCAGCTGCTTTTGATGTCGTTCATCCACATCAGGCAGCAGTTGTGTTAAACCGAAGCAAATATGCAGCAAAACCAGAAATGTAACATTTTTAAAAAGGTAAATTTCTCCAGAGCAGGACTGAGAGCACGCGTTAGAAACATCTTAAAATGAAAAGGCGCGTTCTGTGCATTTACACACGGGTAAAAAGGCAGGATCGGGATTGATTCTCGCCTCCAGCCGAACTCACTCAGACCTCAGAGGAAAGACGTTGAAAAGATCCTTCTGTTTCGCTTTATTAACAAATTCTTGTCAGCATGAAGCGGTTCGGCCAAGAATGAAATTGGCTTATCATGTTCTACCAGCAGCTAAATGTTTTATGTCCCTGCAGCCTGCCACGGTGATGCATGTTTTACTGCAGGACCGCAGGTTTCATCTGCAGCCATCAGAGGGTCGTTTGACCTGCGCCGTGGCAGGAACATGTTACCTGAAGTGTTATGAGTGTTATGTGGCAAACTATCATTAGAGAGAGGGAAAAAAAGAATAAAAAAAACCTCCAGACCCGCCTCCTCCCATCACAGATGTCACCCTGGAAATCAAACTTTAACAGTAAAGTTTCCGGGCTCCGTCCGCATGGCTGAGCAGACCTGATTACCTTCCTCTGCAGTCATTTTAGCCGTTATCTCCTCTGCTTCAGCTGTAAGAGCGTCTACAACCGTCCTGCAGCTGTGTGGCCTGCTAGCGAGGCAGCGCTCACATTAAAGTGGATTTTGAACCCTTACCCTCGAGCTAAAACATGCTTAGCTGCTTTAGCCGCTTGGTTCCACTGCAATCGGGAAACAGTTTATTTCATTATTCTTTTTTTCCTCCGACAAATGTAAAACGTACTGCTGGGCGGTATACCGGTTCATACCGGTTCATACCGAATACCGGTGAGTATGTACTGTAGCGTACACAACGTTAGGAACGCTGCGCGGCGGAACGTAAGTGCTGCAGAACATTGTTTGACAGGGGACTGTTTAGCAGTTGCACTGGAGGCGCAACACGCTACTAGTTTCTGGTTAAACGGTGATGGATGCTAACAGAGAAAGTCCCGAAGTGGAAGCTCCAGAATGGCAACATGAGACTGAGGAACTTCTTCCTGAACCAGGAGCCGTGGATTTAAAAAAAGACGACGTCCAACAAACTACAATAATCTGCAAATGTTGCCGAGCTAAAGTTGTAGCCGCGGGAGGCTACACCAGCAATCTGCTGCACCACCTGAGCCGCAAACATTTGTTAGAATACAAGGAATGCATGAAGCTGAGGTCTGTGTCCTCTGCGGCTAACGCTAGTAACGTTACTACAGCAGTAACGTTACTAGCGTTAGCCGCAGAGGTCTGCATCCTCTGCGGCTAACGCTAGTAACGTTACTGCTGTAGAAAAGTCAAGTCAGATGACAAATAAAGACGTGTTTGCTAGCAGCACTGCCTGTGATAAAAAAGTAAACGGTGGATCGAAATAACCAACGCCATCACTGTCCACTTAGCGAAAGACATGGTAGCGCTAACGTGGAGAAAGACGGCTTCAGGCCTTATTTATTATTTATTATATATTTAGTTTGTCCATAAAGTTGTAATGTGTGAATATTGTTTATATGCTGCTACAGGATAATCCTTTTTTTTTTTTCAAAATTTGAATATTGCAAGTTGCATACTTTGTTTACTATTTATTTGTTGAAATATCTCGAGTTGTTTATATTGTGTAGTTAATGTTGATTTTTTTTAACAAAATATGTTTTTTCAAGTTACTTGCAAAATGTGAAAAATAAAAGTTTCTGTATTTTAACTGCAACTATCATCATTCTGATTCCTTCACTTAATTAGTTATTAACGAGTGCCACCTCTTTGTAAATAGTATCATTTTGTGAGTTCATGCAAACGTGTATTAATACTAGTGTAGATATGAATGTTTTTCTACAATATTCACTCCTAGGCATTTGCTGATTGTGCTAGTAAAAGTAGCATATTATGCTAGTGGCAGTGCTCGTTTTTTGCCCAAATTATGTTCAAATTATGCTCGCTTTTCAAAATTACGCTACTTTTTAAAAAAAATATTCTGTGCACAAACTTCACAACTCAGAAGACAAGTTTAAAAATGTATTTTATTAACCCTGGCCTGACGTTCTGGGTCCGGTTGTTCATAACCTGGGTAACTTTATCCGGTGGTTAGGCCTATACGGCGGATAAATCTGCTATCCAGCGGATAGTTATCCAGCGAACAAAAATAGGTTGCACAAAGCCTGGATAGTGTGGTGGATAGCTATCCGCGGATAGCTTGCTAACCATCGCGTGTAGCAGAGCGTGACACAGTTTGCGCAAGGTTTGGCACTCAAATGGCCTCCAGTTACCATAGTAAAGTATGCAAATTTCGAGTAAACAACGAACTGTGCGCACGCTAGCAGCGCGCGCTGGGTTTCAAAACAAATTAAAAACAAATACAGTGAAAACTAAACCATGCAGTTTCTGACAAAGCCCTGGATAACAAATAATTCTTGAATTATTCTAAAATTGTGCTATTAAGACAAGAAAATATACGGATTATGCTAGCAGTGCTATTTTTGAAAAAAAAGGGCAAAAATAATGCTCAATTCCTCAGATTATGCCAAAAATTATGCTAGCACAATCGGCAAGAGCCTATTCACTCCTCGTGACAGTAAAATAGGTCAATTTAAGAAAATTTACTGCAATTCTTCTCTAAATGATTAGAAAATGTTGTTAACACCCAGTTGTGCCTTCAAAAAAAAAAAATACGGTGATATACCGTGAAACCGATATAATTTAGAAAAATACCGTGATATAAATTTTTGGTACCGCCCAGCGCTAGTAAAACTGATATGTTTTCATTTAAGCCGTTTGGTGCCGCGTCTTCACGCTCGCTGGCTTCAGCCGGAGAGGAAACATTGAAGCGCAGGAACGTTAGCTCAACGGCTCAGGCAGCGGCGGGAACGTTAGCGCTTGATTTCAGCGGCAGCCCGTCCCAAACACCCATCAGCCCTCTCTTCTCTGGAAGTTTATTTACGCGGAGGCTTTCAGGAACTAACTGGTGACTTCACGGAGGGTTTTCAGGAGCAGATCTTCAGGTTTTGTTTGAGTTCTTCGGCGTAACTCGTGGACGGGTTTGACAGCCAGGAGACGGTGATCAAACATCCACACGAGGGTTTTTTTTTTTCCCTCCGAGCTTCAATGAGAATATTTCAGTCCTGAGGCTGCTTTGTTCGGAGGGTTCGAGGCGTTTCAAGTGTGAACGTGGCTGTCAGACGTGCTCGTACGCTCATCCAGCAGAACAATGATGTGGTTGCCGTGCACGGCACAGCGATGCGCTCTTATCACCTGAAAAACAGAAGTATTCATCTACTTTTTATCAGGAAAGGCATTCTCTCTCTAACAATAGATCCCTGCATCTGTGATGGTTTTGTAAATGAATTAAACCCTTTTCAGCAGCTGTCCTACCTGATGATCACCTTTACAGCATAAATGTGTTCCTCAGGGTTAAATCTACTGTTGGAATAAACTGGTTGTACAGTTGGAAAAAACACATGAGAAATGACTTTTTTTGGTCTCTTTGTCTATTTCTTTTTTTGCATATTTAATGCCTAAATTGGGGTATTATTTTAATGCTACATAAATGAAATTTCCTATTTCATGAAAACAATTAGTTCATTTTGAACTGGATGGCAGGAACAGCTGGGAGTTGGGCAACAAAAGGCGGGAAAAGTAAGTTGTATTAAAAAGAAACACGTGGAGGAACATCTTCAATTAATTATGTTAATTTTAGGGCTGGGCAACGATTAACATTTTTAATCGCGATTAATCGCATTGTATACACAAAATCAAATAATGAATTCAAAAATAGTGTAAAGGTCGCTTTTATTTAAATGTTCTGCTGCCATATGAACTAAAGTAACAACATTTGTTGTTCAAACACTTTTAACATCAGCACTTGTCAGTAACACATATTTAGTGTAAATCTCATCTTAAAAAAATGTAAAATAAAATAAAGGTTATTGCCACTGCCAGGACATTAATGTCATCCTGTTTTTATATATAAAAAAAAAAGTCTACAAACAAAATTCAACAAAATGATTGTGTCTCAGCACAATCAGAACATTAAAACATTAATTTCTGAGGTAACAGCAGAAACTTTTAACGGGGAGTTAAACTTGTCAGTTGTTACAAATAACCTTGTTTCTGTTGAATCTTCCGTCTGGGAGAACTTTAAAATGAAAATGTCCATGTTAAAGTTCACTAACTTTATCAATCCATGTATCATTCATTCTTTCTATTTTCCATTGTCAATAAAAAATAAAAAATAAATTAAAAGTGACATTTTATTACGTTTTTTGTTTTTTGATCTAACACAAAAAATGAAAAAAAAATGCCAGTTTTTTTAATATTTCAATTTAAGACTTGGATCAAAAATACGAAATTAAAAAACGTGCCACAGAACTGAATTATTTTTATAATGGAGGACTGGACTTTCTGTTGTCATTACACATCTGAGCCACTAGATGGAGCCGCACTGCAGTAACCAGCTAGAGAACAGCAGGACAGTGAACACATGGAGCAGATCTGATGGAACATGGAGGAATGACGCTACCTTGTTAATATTTATACCTGAGTTGCTACCTGAACTGTAAAATTCACGGATTTTTACCGTTCTCCATGTCTGTTTTAGCTTTTCCTTGTTTACCTGCTAATTGTACTTCTGGTTCCGCAGCAGCCAGAAACAGACTTTTCAAAACAAAAGCATGTGAGCAACATGCGTTAACACGTGATAAAATAAATGTCGACATTAATAAATTAATGCATTAACGCGATAATAACACATTATTAACTTGTCCAGTCCTAGTTAATTTTAAATCAGATCACATGACTGCGTATAGAAAGAGGCAGTTTCTGAGAAGTAAAGATGGAGGCTCACCTGTCACAGGTGGTTCAGGTTTGTCTCCATGGAGGCTCCTCACAGGTAGATACCTGGTTGACCTCTGCTCGTCCCTGGGTGTCTAAAGGAGGCGGGTCTGTCCTGTCAGAGTTCACTTCCTGTCACGGCGAGTCATCGGTCACGCCACCTGCACGCTCCTGTGTCATCACAACTTTCCCCCTTCATGTTTTTTTTTTCTTTTCCTTTCACCCAATCAGATCAAAGCATCCAGCCAATGAGGCGTAGCCAATGTTCTCCTCAGGTAGTGAAGGTGACTGGTTTCCATGGATACGTGTCCGAGGCTCGGCAGGTTGGGTGAAAACGATGACTCAGCTGTTGAGGGGATGAAGGTGTGAACGTCCTGAGAGATGCTGGTGATGTTTAACGTCTTTGAGCCACTCCCACCTGTTCAGGTAGCGATCACTCGTACCATCAGGGCTGATTAATTATCTGGATGACTAATTACAGACTGATCCCGTACCGCCGCGGGGCGCTAAGGAAGCGCTAATAATCAGGTTTACTGGTATACAAATAATCTGGTTTCCTTCAAACTAATTAGACGGTAAATGCGTCTACCAGCTGACTCGACTCTCAACTCTTTACTCTCCCAGTAATTTCTTACTTTTTGAGCAAAAACTAATAATTTCATCTCAGTTCTGTGTGCCGTCGCTTCACAAGCGCTGCAGAAAATCCACTTTGTGGAAAATATAATAACCTGGAGTTCTAGAGTATCCATAAAACTCAATTTCAGTATTTTATGAAGCCATCAGAGAAGCGCTGGAGTTACCTGTGGTTCTGTAAACGGCCCTAAATGAAATGAGAGTAACTCTAAATGATAGTGAGTTATCAGCAGCAGGAAGGAGCTGGAGCCGCTCACGTTCTGATTTTTATTTAGTTATTTATTTTTAATGCAGCTGGATGTCCAGCATCACCAGTGGAGCAGACTGAGATTTAAACGTGGTCTCTCTAAAAGGGTTCGGGACGATCTCAGTGTGGTCAAAGACATTTAAGGCTTGTTTCATTACAGTTCTCATGTAGTTGAGTTTAAGAAAACACGAGTAAAGTTTCACACATGCCGTCATTTATGAGAGAAGCCATGAAATCTTTGATTTGATCTTCTGACACATGCTGACTAACCGTTCAAAAAGGCAACTGAAACATGTCAAAACTTCAGCAGAGAGCATGCTGGGTAATTACTGAGGACCTACAATACTATTTTTTTTTCTTATTCTTTTTTTTTACAATAGTCCTTCTGGCCTTTTTTCAATAAATCAGAACAGTATCAAGATTTTTTTTTCCTTTAGTCCATAACAAGTCAGCTCTACTTTAAGCCTAAACTAAGACATTATACAAACAGAACTAAACTGGTCTTTTCTTACACTCCTTTCAGATCAATACTGCATCACAGAAAGATTTTCTTTTATTTCTGACGTAAATAAACCACACTGTAAGAAAAGTCAGTAAAATTAACAGTAAAATTCTTTAAAATTGTGACATAAAACTTCTGTAAAGCAAAATACAGTGATTTTGTGTTTATTTACCAGTATGATGTTGTATAATGTTGAACCGAAAACTATTGTAAATTTTAAAATAGAAAATTGCAAATAATATTGTATTTTGTTGTAGAAAACACACATTTTTGTATTTTCTAAAGTGAAAAGTTGTATCCTTCACAACAATCTGTTATTCAAAGTTATTATTTTTTTTTTTAGTAAGACTAAATTAAATTTCATGTACAACAAACAAAAAATATGTGTAAATCTTGCTGGAAGTGTAAAATAACAGCATTAATATGATAAATAATCAAAAAAATTTTGTTAAATTTACTTGGTAAAACAAAACAAAAATAACCCTTTTAAAATGACACTTAAAATTTGTAGAAAAATATGAGACAATCTGTTTATTTTACAATTTAAAACTGTTGTAATTACTGTTTGGTCAGTAAAACTGTTTACATGTTCACCGTGTTTTTTTACTGAATTATTCTGGCAACAACAGCTGCCAGGTTTTTTTTGTAAAAACAACAGGACTTTTTTTTTACAGTGCAGGCACAAACTAAGGCATATTTATTTTTGTCTGAACAAAAACCTAATTTTATCATTTTTACCCTTTTGGCTGAATAAAGGACGACTCTGATTATAAGACGACTTCTATTTTTCAAATATCATTTTGGGAAAATAAAAATATGATGAAGACAATAAGGTTATTCATAAAACTTTTTATTGTACAATTACTAGAGAAAAACTCCCCCAGAGAAAATATTCTGCTGTATTGTTAAATATTTTAATGATTTAATCTTTTTTAGTTAGTCTGGTTACATACTGGTTCCATAACGTTACTATTTATTAAACTTTATTCTCTTAAATCTGAGACTATGACTCAGAGAATAAACAATAACTGCATTAATGATGTCAATAACTCCTTTTGCTCCAGTCGGTTCCTCCATTGATCATGACTGTACCTGCAGTAGGTCCGTTTGTTCCTCGCTGGGTTTCTGTCACATCGTCTGGGAGGTCAGAAGTTGATCCAGGTGGGTTTTCTTCTGAGGTCTGACGTCTTTCAGGACGAGGCAGTGACTGATATGTGGCAGTTTTCTTCTAGAGTTCATGTGCTGTTGTTTTTCATGGTCACTGCAACCTTTGGCAGTGTTGCCAGATTGGGCGGTTTTCCGCCCAATTGGGCTACTTTTGATTACAGCTGGCGGGGAAAAAATGCATTGTGCGGGTATACACAATTTGGGCTGCTTTTACCAACATCTGGCATTTTTTTTTTTATATTGTGAAAACAGCACAACAAACTTTTATTTTATGGTTTCTATTGTATTTATGGTTTAAAAACAGTACAAATACGAAATTCAGTATATCATGACGTCTCCTCAACAAACCTTAGTACGCTACCGCTCTCTTTCGAAACTCAAAGTTATCGGCTATTCTGTTAGAAAAATAAGTAGGCTATCATGCCGAAGTGGGGAAACTATAAGAAATGGTATTTACGTGGTTGATGTTACTGCTGCTGTGTTAACTTGGCCCTGGCACTGGGATAAATGATGTGCATTTTTGCACATTTTCTGTGACATGCACTATAATAAAATACAACTTTTTATTTAGGCTTAATTGTTTAATACTGTAAATGCATTTAAATCTGTTTTCGTATGAAAACACTTATTGGGCGGGTTTTTCCTGAAGTGGGCGGGTTTTGGAACACGATTGGGCGGAAATTGCTCAACCAAATCTGGCAACACTGCAACCTTTGGTATGTTTGTGACCGTTCGGATGGGTAGATGATCACAACGACGCAAACTACACGGTCCGACCTGAAATGGATGAAATGATGTGAAGAATGTTGGGGGATCCGAAATTGAACCCTGAGGGACGCCACACTAAATGCTCATCCTCCCTGACCTGCAGGGTAATAAGTCTCAGCTCATTACCTGGCAGTGTTTGGACAGTTACGTCTCATTAATATTTATTGCTGGCACAACCTGAAAAACCTTTCCAAATTAATTTTAGCAAAAAAAAAACCCACAGCGGGTGGCCCCTGGACCCCCCCCCCCCCCCCCCCCCCCCACCCCCATTTCTAATTAACTGTGATCTTGAGAGGTAAAATGTGATGTATTGTTACAGCAGTTAACATTTACGAGATATTTTTTTATCTCAATTTTCTTTGTTTGCCTTCACACGTTGAACTCATCCTCTCTCTTGACCAAAGCCAATTACTCTCCATCCCTCCTTTTCTGAATCCCTCTCTTCCTGTCCCGCCTCCTCCCGCCACCGGTCTGAGGAAAGGGGATCTGTTGTAATGGGCTTAGACTCCTGACAGCCTCACGACTGGTCTGCTGGTTATTATAATTGGATTAAAGCCGCAGATAAGACTCTTAAAGTCTCAATCCGTCGCTCGTTGTTGGCTCCTGCCATTTGCACTTTTCTCCGTCGTCGTGACGGGAAACCTGTTAGTGACCAAATAAATGTGAAATATTTGTGTGCCATCATTTAGGGCGTGCTGTCATTTAAGATTCTCATTTTTTTTAATTCCATTTCTATGCCCGTTTCATCCTTGAAGGGTCACGGGGTTTTTTTTTTTTAATTCATTATTTAAATTTCAGATGCCACAACCTGGTGTCGACTAATATTGATAACAGAATAATGATAGTTTTTCTTATATTAAATTCACTCTGCAGTCAGAGGGACTTTGATGCAGTTTTTGCATATCTGAGCGGTTCACTCATCCGTGCAGCTTAATGAGCAGCGCAGAGCGATAATTTTGTCACCGCTGAAGGTTTGAAACCTGCTGCGACCTCCCAGCTGCAAACACTTTCCCTCCCGCTGCAGACCAGGGATTTAAATCAGAGCTGTGGACCTTTATCTGAGCCTCGTGTTGAGGACAAAATCCCACAGCGCAAACCAGTGAATGAACGTTCTTATTTCCATGAAGGCTCCTGGAGATGAGGGCGGCAAACTTTATCTTCCAGACTCTCCTCCGCTCTCTTATCCTCCTCTTACAGTTGAAACAAATCAATGGAAAATTAAAAATCAAAGTGTCATATTATATCAACATCACCCTACGTTTTATTGTGCCAGCAAATACTAAGAAACAAAGATTACTACAGACTGCTGTCGCAGAAACACTGATCAGTTATCAATAGTAAGATGCAGCCTGGATGGGCGACCCTCACAGTAACCAGGAACTAACCTCACCACCTTCCCGTGACATCATCCAGGGGCGATCCAATCAGAGCGTTAGGGGTGCTGAGCCCCCAATGAGCCCCTCCACAAAACACAAAACCAAAAAAAGTTAATTGATAAATAATTTTGGATAATCATTATGACATTTATGAGAGAAGAGCATCATCTTTTGGGAAAAAAAACTGACTGGAAAACATGCAAATCTTTGAAAATTTCAATGAAATTTGAAATGCTAACTGAGCTAACGTGCTAACTGGTAAACGGTCAACGAAGAGGAGAAGTAACGTTAGTGAGAAGAGGACGATACCATTAGGCGGGGTCATTTTCATTAAAATATAAACTTAAACCACAAACTATGGATTGAGTTTTGGACATTATCTAAGCCTGTCAAATACGAACTAAAATTTTAGAATAACAACATTTCTTACTGCAGGTTTTTGGGGTGCTGAATTTCAATTTAGGGGTGCTGAAGCACCTCTAAAAAAGGGCTAGCCTCGTCCATGACATCAGAGTTTTTTTTTTTAAACATAAACATTTTTAGACATAACAAAGTCAGAAGGTGAAATTTTGAGAGTGAATACAATGTAAGTATAAAACAAGTAAAAAAAAAACATGGAGTCAAATAGGAAAAAAAAATAAAACAAAAAAAAACAGCAACAACAAAAAAACACACAAAAAATATACATAGAACAAAACACAAAATTGGTCACCCACTTCAAAATAAAAGTGCAATATATTCACAGTGAAAAGTAAAAAAAAACATTTCCAGCTACACAGTTAGTCGACGATCAGGTTGGCTACTCTGGATTAGCAGTAAAAGTCAGTCCCTCAACATACGCAAAAAATGGAGCCCAAGTCTTATAAAACTTTGCAAGTGAACCATTTATGGAGAACCTAACTTTCTCCAACTTCACAAAGACATCAGTAGATGCTCAGTAAAACTCTAACCCAAACATCTGCAGCGCTAACGCGGTTTTCAACTTGACTCGGCTCAGATTTAACCATCTTCAAACACGTGTTGTACGTTTGTGGAATGGCGACTTCAGAGAAATAATTCTGAGGGGATCAAACCTTTTTATTAGAGTATTAAAGCCCCTCAGCTGTCTGTATTTGTGGCTCCATGTCCTTCACCAGATGTTGTTTCTTCTTTCTCGTAGGGAGTAAAACTAAAACTCTGGTTTCTGTTGGACGGTTGTAACTGCTTCAGCCAACTATGGTCGTGTTTCTGTTTCTAGCACCAGCGGGTTTTTTAAATTCGTCGTCCAGTTCTGTGTAGATGACTGTTGGGGTTGAAGAGCAGCCACAAAAGTTCTTCTAAAGAACAGTCGTTCTGTTCTTCTTCGCCACAATGTTTTCATCCTCCATATTTTTATTATTCATTTCACCCTCTTCACTAGCATCTGCACCTGCAGCAGTAAAGGTCTATCTGATTGGTCAAATACATGATTGACATGCAGAGGGCTTTACTACATCTGATTATCCCAGTCTAACCAGTTTGTTTCCAGAGGCTTCATAGTTGATATCTGCTTGTTTTGTTACAATATCTCAACACAAACTCCATCTCTGTGCAACAAGGCCCAACAACGGCCGTGAAACATTTCTGCCGCACAAGAAAATAACATCTGTTCCTTCAGACACTGAAGGTCGGAGGCTCTCTGGCTGCAGAAAGAAAATCACTGAAGGATTTTAGGTGCTTTCAGCAGAATTGTGGTTACAAGGTGACCAGATATCAAATAAATGAATAAATTCAAATGAATAAATTAAGAGCAGAATGAAGCACACACACACAAACACGAGAGCTATTTATAGTCACACAGTTAAACATCTGGCTTGTTCATAATTCCACCAGTTGCTGCGTTTATATTAACAGTTGATCCCAAAATTTGGCAAAACCTGGATTATGTAGGTAATTGAATCTTGCAGCAGCTGTTGGTTTTCTTGTCCTTCACCGGATGTCTTTGCTCTAATAACTCCTAAAACTCTGGATTTTTATTCTTCCCTAAAAGAAACACATTGTTTCAGTGAACAACACATCATTTATCCCGGGGGACCGCCTTAAATTATTACCTCAGAACGTCTCAAAAACCCCTAAAAATGACCGCGGTCGATGACGCTGTACCCTGAAAAATGTTTGCATGGATGTTTGATGTTGTTTGAAACAAGGGTTGACATTTTCTCCATCCGTTCACTGATGTAAAAATTAGGGCTGTCAGTCGTTTAAATTTTTTAATCGCGATTAATCGCAAGATTTTCATGGTTAACTCGCGATTAATCGCATATTTATCACATTTTTTTTTATGTTCTGTCTATCCATCATCTGTACCCATTTTGTCCTATACAGGGTCACAGGGATCTGCTTTATTTTTTTTAAGCCTTTATTTTGAAAACAGGAAGTCCACCAATGCTGCTGTACTTTTTGGGGTCTTAATTCATCAGCTTTTTTGTGTATTTTGTCGGAGCTGCTGCTTTAGCGCAGTAATTTGCTGACGGTCCCTAAACTCCACGGCAGCAGCAGCAGGTACTCAGAAGGACATTCAGCTGTTCCTGAGAGTTTTAGCCACGCCCACTGAGAGTTTTAGCCACGCCCACTGAGCTTGGAGAGTTGATGACACCTGTGAAATGTCTGGCATACTTATATCTACAAAATGGTACCAACCTGGATGAAATCGGTGCTGTTTTCATGACGCTATTAAAGTTTAAAGAGAAAAAAAACAAGCGAATGTGGGATGTGAAACTAACTAACTCAATTCACAGCGACAGTTAATACGAATAACCTTTTTTCTTGTCAACAGACCCATCTGGCAGCAGCTTAAAGTTAAACTACCGTTCAGAAGACTCGTTTCTGTCTCCGTGTCCCACAGTTTGACTGTAAATACATTTATCGATCGAGAGTCATATTTACAGAAACGTGTGTGCATTAATCTGTGTAAAAAAAAATAGTGGCATTAAACAGAATTAATAACACGTTAATTGATAATAATACACATTAATAACACGTTAAAAATGCGTTAATTACACGTTAATAACAAGTTTGACAGCTTTGACAATTTTGACAGCCCTAATGAAAATACTATTTAAAAGTACGCTGCTGTAATTATCAGTTGCCCCATCAGCACTCATTAGCAAAATCCTCGTTTTTGTAGTCACCTGTGGAAAAAGAGTAAATGAGCATTGGTACATTTTCATTTCAGTTCTGGAACATAATCTGGATTTTTAAAAACCAAAGTGAAATCTGTTTTTTTTGCGTTTGTATCCAAGTGAAAATATCTCTTTTAGCCTTTTAGCTCCAATCACTGAGGATGATCCTCCTTTTCAAGATGCAGGCTTTTCTTTTTCACTGCAAAGGGATTTATGTGAAGCTCTGTCATCACGCCGTCCTCTACTGCCCCCCCCCCCCCACCCCCCCCCCGGTCATTTACTGCTCCATCAGGTTTCTCAGACTGTGGCGTCACTCCCGATGGTGATCTAAAATTAACACTTCCCCTTTGAAAATCAGTCCAGACCTCATTTTACTGCAAAGATACCGGAGGGTGGAGGGGTGGTGGGGGGGGGGGGGGGTGGGGGGTGGGGGGGGGGTGTCATCACTAGAAGAAAAAAAAAAGGTAGGTTTGAGGACCGTTGAGAGAAGAGGAAAATAGATGGATGACCTGATGACGGGTCTCCTGATGGAAACCCTCTGATGAAAATGAAGCTGGACTTTCTTCACTCCTCATTTCTGTCACTTCCTTTTTTCTCTTTGTGCTTCACAAGTTTTATTTCAGGATCTGTGAGTCCCGCTGACTCCATTCCTCGTCGTATTTCCAGCTGTCGAGTTTTTTCCTTTCATGCTGGTTTTTTTCCATCTGTACTGACATCTGTACCGTTTCTTCTCTTTCCTCTTCCGACTCAACGTTTTTCTCGAGTCTACCAACCTCTGATTTTTTCATGTTCAATTCAGTCCATTGCAGTTTAATTGTATCATACATTCATGGAAAACATTATTAGACCAGCCTTTTTTCTTCAGTTTCTTGTTCATTTTAATACCTGGTACCACTAAACGTCATCATGTGACTAAAACAGACAGAAAAGAAAACACTGAATGCATAAAAGCAGTGTTTTTGGCAGTACAACGCCATAGCTATTGATGTAAAAACTTAAGTGATTTAGGTTATAATCAAGAAAACCATGGAAAATGGTAAGATATCAGCTCTTAAATAAAACTCTTATGAGCAATCTTTGTGGTTATCGTTATGTTTGTCCAAACAAATGTACCTTTAGTTGTACCAGGCATTAAAATGAACAAGAAACTGAAGAAAACAAGGGGGATCTAATCATTTTTTCCATGACTGTATCAGGTTGAAACGATTTCATCAGTAATACAGGAAGTACTGCTAGAATATGGAAATAGCTTTAGAAGAATTTGGCCTCGTGGGGGAGTTACTTTCTGAAAATAAATGAGTTCCATCAGTTTTGTCTCCATGGGACACAGAGTGAGACTCTTTCCCTCCTCCCTGAGTCTCCTCCTTTCCTGATCTAATGAAAGGCAGCGCCGCTACCTGGCTGCACCGTTGACCCAGGTTGACCCATGTTGACCCGTGTTGACCCATGTTGACCCATGTTGACCCGTGTTGACTCATGTTGACCCATGTTGACCCGTGTTGACCCATGTTGACCCAAGTCCTACGCTGTTGGGTTGTATGTTTTTTTTTTAATTCTCCTGTAAAGGTGTAATTAACAGGTAGTCAAGGTGTCGCTCTAATCCTCAGTAGGTTTGGCCTTCAATGCATAGAAGTTTAATTGTTCAGGACTAGGGATGTAACGATATGGAAAATGTGATATCTCGATTATAGTGACTAAATATCACGGTTTACGATATTATCGCAATATTCTTAATTGCTGTACAAATGTCTAAAAAACACATACATTTAAATAATTTCACAAAATCTTGTGATTTTCTTGTCATAGTGAAACACCAGAAGCCAAATTTTTATCAAAATGAAACTTTTACAATAAACTGAGAAACAACTGGCACAGAAAGAGGTTTTATTTAAAATGAACAAAATAAATAACAGAAACAAAGCTTATTTGTCTGGTGAAAATTTAAATAAACACTTTAACAACCATAGTAGGTCAAAATATGCAAACAATTATCAGGAACAAAAAATATAGTGCAAGTTCAAATGAAATAAACTTTTGACTTTAAGCTGAACCTTAAATACGTATAAATGTGTAAATAAAGAAACAGTTGTTTAGGAGCCAAATATGTTGTTCTGAATTGTAGTTCACTCTGTGTGTCTGTGGGTGTCGCTGTGTTGTTACCTGAGGGTCAGGTATAAAGGTAGCTGCCTGTTATTGGTTAGCTGTTTGACCGCTGTGGCGCTAACTGCCAGCGTTATGGTTGTCGGATGAGTTAATGGAATAAATTAATATTTTAACTGCGTCGGAAGAACCACTTTCAGCCATGCTAACGCTACGATGCCGATGTTACAAGCTACAAATTCACGTGAAACACAGTCACGAGTCGCTCACAGACTTGAATGAGGCTGATATTAATTATCCCGGTAATCAACCGCGATAATGAGATGAAGTCAAACATAAACGGTAATCATTACTGCGTAAAATTTTACCACGATTTACCGTAATACGGGTAACCGTTCCATCCCTATTCAGGACACACTCAACCAAACGAAAGCTCTCTCATCATAGTAACTCACCTCCCGGCCCCTGAAGACCCACATCCTGGCTGTAATCTTCTGTCCAGGTGTGTCCAGGTCTGTCCAGGTGTGTCCAGGTGAACCAGACCTTCTTCCTACAGTGGAACTGTGGACCTCTCCTCGTCGCTCATCCTGACACTCATCCTTCACTACTGACCTTCCTAACTGCCTCATCTCACCGTTGTCCTTGTTTTTGTGTTGCAGTAATGTTTTGTCTGATTAAAACCGTTTATGGTCGGCCTACGGCCCGTTGGAGCGACACGTTCGAATAAATGCAGATTCCAGGTTGAGATGGCAGTTTATTTATTCATGCCAATAGTGAAAGTGATCTTTTTGTTGTGTAATAAAAGTTTACAAGCTCGTTAATTAATTCGGACCACAGACGCTGGTCCGAACACTCTGGGACGGTGAAATGAGCTCTGCTCGTCTGGCGTCTAATCAGACGTCCTCCCAGTTTCTATTAAATGAAGAGCTTTTCAGGAAAGTCCTCGTGGACACTTGACACAGCGACACTTCAGATCATCAGAGCCGTCGCTGTCAGACGGTGAGGGTTGTACTCGGTGGATTAAGTGGCATCGCCTCAGCGCTCAGCTGTCTCCATCATGGAGGTTAGCACGTTAGCACTGATGTTAGCCTAAACATCACAATTCAATCCAAGATACCGGAACTTCCTGAACAAGCAGTCTGACCCTCAACTGAGACCGAAGATTGATGTCAGACTACTTGAACATTCATGGAAGCAGACTGACTGTTGATCACCTTTACCTGGATAATAATTTTCATCATTGTCCCTTTCAGAGTGACATAACTGGATACCATCTCAGCGGCTCTTTGATTTTCATGCTCTGTTTGTGCTTTTATAATCATTTGACTCGTGAATAGAAGCGTGCTAACGTCTAATCTTTATCAGCAGAGACGACGACATCAAAACCCTGGTGCCTAATCAAACATGATGCTCTGAAATCGTACCAGCTGTACGATATAAAACTGGAAATAATTTACGCTTTTCACTCACCCGTACCTTTTAGATAAACTCATTAAAATTAGTGTCTTTCATCATTTTTGACATTGAAACAGTTTTTAAAGATGGATAGTTTGAAAAGCGTTGGATTGAAGGGTTGATCAAAATGTCATTATCAATAACAGATGATCCGTCGGCATGAATCAACCCGTGTGTGAGGGGATAACAGCCGGCTACGGCGTTATGTTTTAGGGTTTATGTCGGGGGTCTCTAAATGGAAAGATTATTGAACGTCTCAGTGGATATTTCATCTGGAGTGTCGGTTTGTAAATCAAAGCACGTCGATATCGATCGTCGCACCGCTCCAGTCACTGTAAGGGCCTCTGTGATAGATCGCCTTTGATTTATCCTCCGTGGTCAGCGATCGAGATGGAGAACCCGCCGCCATTAACTTCTAACAAGCCGCCTGAGACGATGTGATAATTATAAAGTAAAGGTTGTGGAAGGGGGTGTGCTGAGGTCAGCTCGCAGGGCTGCTCTTTGTTGACTCCATGGCTTTTTTTATTCTCTTTATCCTCACAGCCAGGTGTTTATTACTCCGGACCAGCTATAATACTCACTGCAATGATTTTTCTCCACATTTGATTTCTTCAAAATTATCTGTAGAAAAAAAGTGTTGGAGAGACGTGACCACATCTAAAAAGTCATTTAGAAGAACAGATGTTGGTCACTTACCGTACCATTAGTTCTCTTCTGACTATGAAGGCTGTACAGTTGGTGTGAACGCATTAAAAAAAAAAAACAATTTCTATGCTCAGAGGCTGCAGACCGGCGGTAAGACTAGAGGAAGAGTTCAGGCTGTACGCTCAGAGGCTGCAGACCGGCGGTAAGACTAGAGTAAGAGTTCAGGCTGTACGCTCAGAGGCTGCAGACCAGCGGTAAGACTAGAGGAAGAGTTCAGGCTGTACGCTCAGAAGCTGCAGACCGGCGGTTAAGGAGAGTTAGGCTGTACGTCAGAGGCTGCAGACCGGCGGTAAGACTAGAGTAAGAGTTCAGGCTGTACGCTCAGAGGCTGCAGACCAGCGGTAAGACTAGAGGAAGAGTTCAGGCTGTACGCTCAGAAGGCTGCAGACCGGCGGTTAAGGTTAACTAAGGTAAGACTAGAGGAAGAGTTCAGGCTCTACGCTCAGAGGCTGCAGACCGCGGCGGTAAGAGTAAAGGAAGAGTTCAGGCTGTACGCCTCAGAGGCTGCAGACCGGCGGTAAGGTAAGACTAGAGTAAGAGTTCAGGCTGTACGCTCAGAGGCTGCAGACCAGCGGTAAGACTAGAGGAAGAGTTCAGGCTGTACGCTCAGAGAAGCTGCAGACCGGCGGTAAGACTAGAGGAAGAGTTCAGGCTGTACGCTCAGAGGCTGCAGACCGGCGGGGTAAGACTAGAGGAAGAGTTCAGGCTGTACGCTCAGAGGCTGCAGACGGCGGGTGGTAAGACTAGAGGAAGAGTTCAGGCTGTACGCTCAGAGGCTGCAGACCGGCGGTAAGACTAAAGGAAGAGTTCAGGCTGTACGCTCAGAGCTGCAGACCGGCGGTGGGGTAAGACTAAAGGAAGAGTTCAGGCTGTACGCTCAGAGGCTGCAGACCGGCGGTAAGACTAAAGGAAGAGTTCAGGCTGTACGCTCAGAGGCTGCAGACCGGCGGTAAGACTAGAGGAAGAGTTCAGGCTGTACGCTCAGAGGCTGCAGACCGGCGGTAAGACTAGAGGAAGAGTTCAGGCTGTACGCTCAGAGGCTGCAGACCGGCGGTTAAGACTAGAGGAAGAGTTCAGGCTGTACGCTCAGAGGCTGCAGACCGGCGGTAAGGTAAGACTAGAGGAAGAGTTCAGGCTGTACGCTCAGAGGCTGCAGACGGCGGTAAGGCGGTAAGACTAGAGGAAGAGTTCAGGCTGTACGCTCAGAGGCTGCAGACCGGCGGTAAGACTAGAGGAAGAGTTCAGGCTGTACGCTCAGAGGCTGCAGACCGGCGGTAAGGGTAAGACTAGAGGAAGAGTTCAGGCTGTACGCTCAGAGGCTGCAGACCGGCGGTAAGACTAAAGGAAGAGTTCAGACTGTACGCTCAGAGGCTGCAGACCGGCGGTAAGACTAGAGGAAGAGTTCAGGCTGTATGCTCAGAGGCTGCAGACCGGCGGTAAGAGTAAAGGAAGAGTTCAGGCTGTACGCTCAGAGGCTGCAGACCGGCGGTAAGACTAGAGGAAGAGTTCAGGCTGTACGCTCAGAGGCTGCAGACCGGCGGTAAGACTAGAGGAAGAGTTCAGGCTGTATGCTCAGAGGCTGCAGACCGGCAGTAAGACTAAAGGAAAAGTTCAGGCTGTACGCTCAGAGGCTGCAGACCGGCGGTAAGACTAAAGGAAGAGTTCAGGCTGTACGCTCAGAGGCTGCAGACCGGCGGTAAGACTAGAGGAAGAGTTCAGGCTGTACGCTCAGAGGCTGCAGACCGGCGGTAAGACTAGAGGAAGAGTTCAGGCTGTATGCTCAGAGGCTGCAGACCGGCGGTAAGACTAGAGGAAGAGTTCAGGCTGTATGCTTAGAGGCTGCAGACCGGCGGTAAGACTAGAGGAAGAGTTCAGGCTGTATGCTTAGAGGCTGCAGACCGGCGGTAAGACTAGAGGAAGAGTTCAGGCTGTACGCTCAGAGGCTGCAGACCGGCGGTAAGACTAAAGGAAGAGGGACTGCAGTGCTGGTTAATACCAAACATGGAGCGTCTCTGCACCCAGATACAGTTTGAGTTTCTGTTGGGGGGGATGCACCTTCATTTCAGTTCACCAAGTTTACAAAATGAAATATAATCTGTAAATTTGAATTCTAATTATAAATAAAGACTAACGTATAAGACCAGTTCATTCTCCAGTTTGTAGTCTTTTATTTATTTATAATCCATTCTATTGTGATTGTTTTTGGAGTAATACGTTAAATCTCTGCATGTTGATGAAGAAAATACAGATTTGAGTTTGAGTCTGAGTTGAACTTGATTCTACTTTTATTTTTAGTTCCTACACTGATTGTGATACGCAGGTTTGTCAAGTTGGCTGATACTCGTTACGACTGATGTGTGAAGAGAATGAAGGGAATATTCCTTTCCTAATTTTATAAAGTAGTACACAACACTTTGAGACATTCATTATTAATATACAAACACGATGTGCTGAATCTGATAACTCCCCAACAGTCATTATTTCTCATTTTTAACACAGTCATTCAGCGTTCTGATTGCTGGAGGAATAAGTGTTTAATATACAGTCGAGTAATTTCTGGTTTGTTATCAGCTTATCAGTTCAATGCAGTGACGATTGTCCAGGCAGATAGATCTATATATCTAATAAGGATGCAATCAGAACAACAAATGATTGTATATAAGCAGCTAAGATAGAAGAAAAAAAGCAGTTAAAAACAATTTAATTGTTTTTAATTTGGACTGTATGGATGGGACATGTGGCGAACAGGAAGCATTACTGGTTCCCAGTGCAGTGCAGGGATTTACCAGCAGATGTTACTTACTGTTAAGAGGCGGCCGTAACTTAAACGCTCCAAGTCTGATGGCTGTTTATCCTCTTTCCTTCCTCGAGTAGCTCCAGAATCAGATTAGAGAACCAGAAAGAGATGACTCAACATGACTCAGCTCTTTGTGGGCTGATAATTCCAAAATATTACACTTGGCCTTTTCCCAAACCTGCTGCCGACAGACGGAGGGATGACCCGACCCGCCACTCGTCTTCTACAGAAGAGTGACGCTGCAGAGTCTTCTGGAGGTCTGAGGCGGACAGAGACGGTGACTTTGTGGGCTTAAATGTGAATCATTTCTGCGTGCACACTTATAAATGTAGCAGTAATTTACTGCAGCCATCTGTCTGAACAAAGGTTGGCCAGATTACTCTCGCTGGGGATGCTCCTTTCACTAAAGGCTAATTAAGAGCTTTAACATCATCACTTTGAATAATTCATTGAACTGCAGTTTCTGGAAGACCTGGGTGCACATTATGACATTTGTCGTATCTCATTTGCTTGCTGTTTTCTTGGCTTTTGGGCGGTCAGAACCGTAGCAGTGGGTTGTTCCGGAAACTCCACAGTAACACAAGACACAGTGGATCCATTAATGGACTTTATTGATTTTTTTTTTTTAGGGGTGCACAATAACTATCGGTCCGAAAACAGGAAATTATGACGTAATTCCAATAACTCCGATATCACGACAAATAGCCCCGATAACAGATATATATATACAGTCATGGAAAAAATGATTAGACCACCCTTGTTTTCTTCAGTTTCTTGTTCATTTTAATGCCTGGTACAACTAAAGGTACATTTGTTTGGACAAACATAACAATAACCACAAAGATTACTCATAAGAGTTTTATTTAAGAGCTGATATCTTACCATTTTTCATGGTTTTCTTGATTATAACCTAAATCACTTAAGTTTTTACATCAATAGCTATGGCGTTGTACTGCCAAAAACACTGCTTTTATGCATTCAGTGTTTCTTTTCTGTCTGTTTTAGTCACATGATGACGTTTAGTGGGTACCAGGTATTAAAATGAACAAGAAAGTGAAGAAGAAAAAATGGTGCTCTAATAATTTTTTCCATGACTGTATATATATATATATATATATATATATATATATATATATATATATATATATATATATATATATATATATATATATATGTATATTTGTCAACACAGCAGTGCCTCACTCCCTCTGATCCTTAAATGACTGGCAGTGAATGTTATGTTCAAGTAACATCGGTATTATCAGAAAAACGAAATCCCCCTCATGCCAGAAAAGAACTCGTTAACTCGGTCATAATTTCAGTAGTTGCAAACTTAAATTGATATTTGCAGTATTTCCCCTAAATGTTACACATAAAAAAAAAAAAATAGAAAAGGCTAAAAGAACGACTAGCAAACGAGGGAACGTCGGAATTTACGTAACACCTTGAATGCAGCCTGCAGCACAGCGCTGATCACAACAAACATGGCGGCGTGGAACTTGGTTAAAGTTTCAGAAGAAGATAGTTTGGTGGTTATTTGTGACGAATCCTCCGAGTGAATTCTACGAGGAGGGAAGCACAAGCTTTAATACGTAAAACCTGATCAGCCACCTACAACATAACAATCACTTCCATGGAGTTTTGAAATCGCGCTAACGCGAGCTAATGCTAACGTGCGCAAGCCAGTCTCCCCTCTCCTCCCCTCATCTCTCTTATATGAAGCTTCCATGAGATAAAAAAAACAAAAAAAAATCACTAAACCTCATTTACTTTAATTAAAGATATTAATTTAAATGGAACCACAAGTCAAAATCCTTTAAATGTTAATCTTTTCAGCCTTTATTTTTTTATATCAGTCAGTAATGAACCTTATTTAAGTTAATGTGAGATATCAAATAGGTTTGTTTGATAGCTTTAAGAAAATGTTTGAGAGGCTTGACAATAGTTTTTCAATGGAAAAAATAAATATCTGTTAATTTAAAAAGTCCAAACTGTTTTTGGTTTTGTTCATATTATTGATGTAATGATCTTAGGTATATGTGTGTGTTATCGGTTATCGGTATTGGTTTTAAAAAACAGTTATCGTGCATCCCTATTTTTTTTTTTTATATATTTGTAACCTATTTCAAGAATTCATATCCTGGAACCTTGACAAGTCTTCCTCTCTAGAATTATGTTTTTGTTGCTTGCAAATGGTAAGTTTGCTTCAGGTGGGATTCACCCATCATTTCAGTTATTTGAGCGTCTGAAGTGACTCCCAACTTTTAAAAGAAATAACACAATAACACAACTCTGCCACCTCGCCTCCAAAATCCAGCAATTCCAGTATGTTTTCATGGTGCTGCAAAGCTGTAGGACTGATCTGAAACAAGGCACCCTCCACTCAGGAGCTTAGGAGTTTAGCAGCAGCTCCGTTCAGAGTTATCTGGGGGGCTGAAACGTGTCGTATTAGCCCGGCTGGATCTGCGCTGCCCCCTCATGTATTACCAACATCACCGTTAGCCTCCGGGGCAACCGCCGCGGCGTTTAAGTGGTTTCTCCTCTTAAACTGTCTGTTCAGGCTCACAGCTGTTTCACATCCTTGAATCCCGGCGCTATTGTTGACTAAATGGAAGACGGATGTAATAATGAGAGTAAGAGGAATAGTGTGAGCTGAGCGTAATCTCCCAGTAGCAGCTTATTACTGAACTCCTCTCATTTCAGTTCGCCTTCTTTGTGACGTGACCTAAATCTGTGAGCGACCCGATCTGTTTAATAAAACCTCCTAAATAAGTAGAAATTACAGCACATCAAAGTGGACTCGGATGTATCTGCTGAGTGATTTCTTAGCTTCACACTTGTAGACTTACTCCTTTTTTTTTTTACTTCCTGCTTCTTCCCAGCTGATAGCTGGTTGCCTTTTGTTTTATTAAAATTCTTCCTGCGCCCCGCTACACGCGGCTAATCCTCAACAGCCGCCAGTCAGCGCCCGTATGATGCGGGTTGTTTGCTAATCTCTTAATTCAGAGGAATGAAAGCCCCGTTGTCCTCCAGTGATCTGCGTCGCTGCTCTCCGACGCCGTGAAGGTCAGCGGATGGTTCCGGATGGATGCTGGATGTTTGGATCCGAGCTTCTTTGAGGCTTTAAAAAACGGAGGCTTAGCGCTAATGTCGCCAAAGTGGCGGGAAACGGCTCTGGCAGGAGATTGAAGCTGAAAGGCCCGAGAAGAGGCTTTGAGGGATGAACGCCGGGTCATTCACAAGATAAATGGCCAGAGTGGCGCGGAACCAGCGGTCGCCATGGCGACAGCATCCGCACACGAAGTGGCCTCTGACACGGAGTCGGACCTCTGAAGAGGATTTTGTTGTCGGTAGCGGATCTCTGACGGCTGGAGGTCTGTAAGCGTTATGCAGCGTTAGCGTTTATAAGTTCAGCCGAGGCGTCGGAGGGAAAAAAAGATAAGAATTTATCTGAAACCGTCGGTTCCTCCTTCAGGTGAAACTCAGGTTTTTATTTTTTAACATCATGACGCAGCTGAAACTCGTCCGTTTTCAGGGTCGCTGTTTTCCATCTGATGAATAATTTAAAGCGAGCTCGGTCTGTGACGAACATGGACACGTACACGTGCGTGTTTGTGTGTGCGTAAATCAATCATGTCCACCTGCAGCTCAGGCTTTTCTCTGATGGGATGTTTGCTAATCCACTGATATCTGATTATCTCCACAACCTCCGTTCACTGCAGCGCAGCGCTGAAGCCTTCAGTTTTACCGCTGCTGCCTTTCTTCTGACTCATTTATTTGTCCCGACGCTGCACCAGAAGGTTTTTTTTTACTATTTTATTACCAGCATATGTTTTTTTTCTTATTTTTTCTATTCATTTTATTCTATATTCATGCAACATACCGTCTCCTCGTTTTGTGACGTGCAGAAAAATAACTGTTGAAATGTGTTGGAAGGTTCATAGATGTCTTAAAGTGACAAGAAGTTTTTTTTTTCGTTTTTTTTAGGGCTGGGCAAGTTAACGCATTATTATCGCGTTAACACATTAATTTATTAACGGCGACATTTATTTTATCGTGCGTTAACGCATGTTGCTCACATGCTTTGGTTTTGAAAAGTCTGTTTCTGGCTGCTGCGGAACTGGAAAATAATTGGCGGAAAAATCATGCAGAAAAGCTAAAACAGACATGGAAAACGGTAAAAATCTGTAGTTTACAGTTCAGGTAGCAACTCCGGTAGAAATATTAACAATTCTGACTAAAATAAAATTCTGTACTGCAACCAAACGTTTGTGGTCATTCCTCCATGTTCCATCAGATCTGCTCCATGTGTTCACTGTCCTGCTGTTCTCTAGCTGGTTACTGCAGTGCGGCTCCATCTAGTGGCTCAGATGTGTAATGACAACAGAAAGTCCAGTCCTCCATTATAAAACTAATTCAGTTCTGTGGCCCGTTTTTTAATTTCGTATTTTGATCCAAGTCTAAAATTGAAATATAAAAAAAACAGGCATTTTTTTTTCATTTTTTTCTGTTAGATTAAAAAACGAAAAACATAATAAATTGTCCCTTTTTATTTAATTTTTTTTAATTTTGATTGACAATGGAAAATGGACAGAATTAATGATACACATATTGGTAAAGTTCCTGAACTTTAACATGGACATTTTCATTTTAAAGTTCTCCCAGACGGAGGATTCAACAGAAACAAGGTTATTTGTAACAACTGACAAGTTGAAACTCCCCGTTAAAAGTTTCTGCTGTTACCTCAGAAATTAACCTGTTTTAATGTTCTGATTGTGCTGTGAGACACAATCATTTTTGTTGGATTTGTTTGTAGACTTTTTTTTTTTTTTTTTTTATAAAAACAGGATGACATTAATGTCCTGGCAGTGGCAATAAGCTTTATTTTATTTGACATTTTTCAAGATGAGATTTACACTAAATATGTGTTACTGACAAGTGCTGATGTTAAAAGTGTTTGAACAACAAATGTTATGACACTTTAGTTCATATGGCAGCAGAACATTTAAATAAAAGTGACCTTTACACTACTTTTAAATTCATTATTTGATTTTGCGTATACAATGCGATTAATCGCGATTTAAAATTTTAATCGGTGCCCAGCCCTAGTTTTTTTTCCGTGTTAAAATATCAGTTTGAGTTTCATTAAAAGGATTATTTGGTTATTTTTATGAAGTGTTGCCCTGTCCCTCCTGAACCTCCCAGAATAACTTTAACTGGTCATCAAACTGGTCATCAAACTGGTCATCTCACGGCGCCACATCAGCAATGAGGGAACGAGGTCGTGGAGCTACAGCGGCTCGGTGGTAGAGGCAACTTAAAAAAAGAGAAAAGACAGTTGGGTTCAGGTCGTCCTCCATCTGTGTGACTCATCAGCGTCCGACCCTGATCCACGTCCCATCAGCCCAGATCATGTCATCTTCTTCTACCAAACGTTGTTTTTCTCGCTGCGCTGACGACACAGACGATGAAAAATAGCCAGTTTACTGACACGTCTGCGTTCAGAAACATGGCTGAACTTTAACGTTCTCAGAGCCCACCGGTCCTTTTCTTTTTATCCTTCTGTGACTCCACAGCAGAGTTTCAGAGATGGAGATGAGCAGTTTTAAGTTTAAAATAAAGAGAGAAGAAAAGACGGGAGCAGCAGGAAGAGGAGAGTGATTGGAAGTGACGGGTCGACAGCTCATCACATCTCTGAGAGAGAAACTGGATCAACAGAGGCTGAATCTGCCAAACATGCAGTTATCGCTTTCACAGATGCTCTCAGACGACGCAAAAGTGTTTAGAAAAAATACCAGATATTCAAGTAACATCAGTGCCCCACATGTATCCTATTATTACATTATGTAGTTTTTATTTATTTTTATTTAGCCTTTGTTTATACAAAGGTAAAAAACACACTGAGATCGAGATCTCATTTTGACCTGTAATGAAATCAAAATGTTTTATGTACCATCATCCTAGCGAAGGAACGGTTAGCGGTATTACGGTACAGAGCGGTAATATTTTTACGCGATAACGATTACCGTTTATATTTGACTTCATCTCATTATCGCGGTCGATTAGCGGGATAATTAATTTCAGCCTCATTCAAGTCTGCGAGCGACTCACGACTGTGTCTCGCGTGAATATGTAGCTTGTAACATCGACATCGTAACGTTAGCATGGAGGAAAGTGGTGATAGCATGCAGGACATTTAACCAACACACTAAAATGGAAAAAAAACCAAGGTCTGGACATATTTTTTTGTTTTTTTTTAAGAATGCAGAGGAACAACTAGTGGAGGACAGTTATCTGTCTGCAGAGCACTTGTTTCCATTTTATTGTAATTTGTAGAAGCAACTTGAAGGAGCTAAGGCTAATGCTTCAAGCTACTGAGATGTTTGACCAAGAGTAACCTGGTCGACGCGCTTCGCTAACTCGCATTTCGTAAACGTTACCGTTGTGTTGTGATCTAAAAAATGACCGGAACGATGTTCTTCTGATGCAGTTAAAATATTAATTTATTCCATTAACTGATCCGACAACCATAACGCCGGCAGTTAGCGCCACAGCGGTCCAACAGCTAACCAATAACAGGCAGCTACCTTTATACCTGACCCTCAGGTAACAACACAGCGACACCCACAGACACACAGAGTGAACTACAATTCAGAACAACATATTTGGCTCCTAAACAACTGTTTCTTTATTTACACATTTATACGTATTTAAGGTTCAGCTTAAAGTCCAAAGTTTATTTCATTTGAACTTCACTATAATTTTTGTTCCTGATAATTGTTTGCATATTTTGACCTACTATGGTTGTTTAAAGTGTTTATTTAAATTTGCACCAGACAAATAAGCTTTGTTCCTGTTATTTATTTTGTTCATTTAAAATTAAACCTCTTTCTGTGCCAGTTGTTTGCCCTTTTAATGTGAAAGTTTCATTTTGATAAGATTTTGGCTTCTGATGTTTTAGTCTGACAAGAAAATCACAAGATTTTGTGAAATTATTTAAATGTATGTGTTTTTTGGACATTTGTACAGCAATGAAGAATATCGCGATAATATCGTAAACCGTGATAATTATACATTGCAGACAGTTGTTAGAGAAAAAAAAAGAGGTCAGAAATGAGCTCACAGTTTAGTTAAAAGAGCTGACATGACACAAGCAGATGTGTAATAATTAGTAAGTAAGTAAGTAAGTAAGTAAAGTTTATTTGTATAGCACTTTTCACAGAAAGAATTCACAAAGTGCTTCACAGTAAAAAATAAAAGCATACATAAAATACAATTTCATAATTAGGTTTAAATGCTATTTTCTAGATTATTAGATGTGAGGAACAAATATCTACCGTCTGAAGTGTCCGGATGCTGAAACCAGATGTTGACAAACGAGTGAAAAATCCTTTTTGATTAACGTTCTGGTGACTGATTAATGAGGAAAGGAAGACGGTGCTGTTATAGAAACCCTCCTGAAACGCTGTCGTGGATGATTTCCTACCCGGTGCTGAATAAAACCGAGCTGCAGGATCCCGGGTCTTTGCTTCGGTTCTTTATTGGCCGTCTGGACCTCCAGTTCCATCTCTGCGCTGCTCTCTTGGCTTCGCTCAGTCTCTTCTGAACAAGACATTAATCGCAGTAGGACGAGCCAGTTAAATAAAGGTTAAGTAGATAAAACAAATGTGTAATGTGTCCTTTGTGACATCTTCAGCCATTAAGTGTAAATGGAGAATCAGCAGCTTCTCAGTTCTAGTTGGTTCTGGGCCGACCCGGGGCCAGCGAGGCTGAAACACCTCCACTCCACAAAAAAACTCTTTCAGGAGACGTTTAGGATCATTTTACTGTGTAATTAAAACCAAAACGACTCCACCCCTGACCTCAGGCTCCGACTCCCATCTTTGCTCCTAATTAATCTGGCACCGTCTGAACCGGCGCCGCCAGCCCTCCGGACTCTGGATGGTCAGTTCAGTCCCAAACTCTTATTGGCTTGAGGAGCGCCGTTGTTACGACACCAGCGTTGGAGCTGAGGAGTAATTACGACCCAGAAGGCAGTAAATGTGGATGAGGAGGTCTTTCTGCTCCGCGGGGAGGCTGGGAAGGCTTCGGCGTTCTCTGGGTTTAACGGCGCCGAGCCTCAGCGGAGCTGAGAGACCCGATAGTTGAGTTTTACTGACTGAGACTGAAAACGTTCCACAAACACAGACTCTGCTGCCTTTTGTGTTCGGCTGTGAGCGACGACGCTTCAAATGAGTTAGTGTGCGCCGTTAGGAAAGTGTTGTTTGTTTGGCTTTACACCCGCTACGGCTGTGTATTACACTGATGTTTACATTTACTTCTGGCATTAATCAATAAAGTTGATGGTAGCTGAGCTGCACCGAGGTCCAGACGGCTGTTAAACTCCAGCTGAGTTTTTCTGTTGATGTTCTGTACGTTCAAATTACAAAAAACCAGGGATGATAACCGATAACACACACATATACCTAAGATCATTACATCAATACTATGAACAAAATCAAAAATAATTTGGACTCTTTAAATGAACAGATATTTATTTTTTCCAATATAAAACTATTAACAAACCTCTCGAACATTTTCGTAAAGCTATCAAACAAACCTATTTGATATCTCACATTAACTTAAATAAGGTTCATTACTGACTGATATAAAAAATAAAAGCTCCTTGAACTGATGGAAATACATGCATCAGAATTACTAACTGAAAAAGATTAACATTTAAAGGATTTTGGCTTGTGGTTCCATTTGAATTAATACATTTAATTAAAGTAAATGAGGTTCAGTAGTTTTTTTTTTTTTTTAATCTCATGGAAGCTTTAGATGAGAGGAACGAGGGAGAGGAGAGACTGCTGCTGGCTTGGGCATGTTAGCATTAGCTTCCATTAGCTCAAATTAGCGTGATTTCAGAACTCCATGGAAGTGATTGTTATGTTGTAGGTGGCTGATCAGGTTTTACGTATGAAAGCTTGTGCTTCCCTCCTCGTAGAATTCACTCGGAGGATTCGTCACAAATAACCACCAAACTATCTTCTTCTGAAACTTTAACGAAGTTCCACGCCGCCATGTTTGTTGTGATCAGCGCTGTGCTGCAGGCTGCATTCAAGGTGGAACGTAAATTCCTCAGTTTCCTCGTTTGCTAGTCGTTCTTTCAGCCTTTTCCATTTTCTTCTTTTTTTATGTGTAACATGTGGGAAAATACTGCGAATATCAATTATAGTCAGCAACTACTAAAATTATGACGAGTTAACGAGTTGTTTTCTGGCATGAGGGGGTATTCTTGATTTTCCTGATTGAGTAATTGTTTTTCTGATTATGCCGACGTCACTTGAACATAACATTCACTGCCGGTCATTCAAGGCTCAGAGGGAGCGAGACACTGCTGTGTTGACAGAAATATAAATGTTATCGGGGCTATTCGTCATGATATCGGACTTATCGGGATGATGTCATCATTTCCTGTTATCGGGTCGATAGTTATCGGGTCGATAGTTATCGCGCATCTCTACAAAAAACCTGTTTGATGTGATCAGATCCGACACAGTGGACTCTGGACAAAACTAATATTCTCTTCATTTATATGTTCGTCATGTTGTTCCTGCGACTTTCATTTAAGATCCAAATGAGTTTGTTCTGGTCAAAGAAGGTGGACTAGACAGGTGCTCGTTATCTACCTGAGTCCTGCTGTCATGCTCACATGTAGCATACTGATGTCACAGGAAGTAACATCTGGACCACAGCTGAGGTGTTTCAGGACTTTTAAAATCTAAAATTGAATAGTAGGGCTGTAGCGATACACTAATCTCACAATACGATACAACACACGATATTCGGCTCACGATACGATATATATCGATATTCATCTTACAATACATTTACATCGTTTTCCGAAAGATTTTAACGGGACAAAGTGATTTTGGTGACATCTTGTGAGTGTTCCAATGACTTTGTTTGAATTAATTGAACTGAAAGCATCAATTACACATTATATGGCTGACAGGCAGCTTGCAAATGCTGGACAAAATGAATAAAAGATGAGTTGAGAAGAATAATTTTATTTATCTAAACAATGCAAATTGTTGCTTGTAAGCTTTTAAAAGTGGAACACGGAGGTTTAGAAAGAAGTTTAGAATATCGATACCCACGGCTGAAAAATCGATACTCGATAAAATATTGATATATATCGATAAAAATTGTTCAGGTCTAATGAATAGCCTTTTAGATTGTAAAACCTAAACGTTCAATTTAAACTGAAAATAGGATTAGACTGACCCACCGGTCTCTGGACCAACAAACTCCAGCTTTCACAGTTTCACGGTTCAGCGCTCTGCAACAACAACATCTTCCTGGGCTGGTAGCTGCAGAGAGACGGGAAGAAAACAAGATTTTACAGCCTAAATCTGAATTTGGTCCTGCTGTTGTTAATCATATCGATGAGCAAAAGTCCAAGTGAATCATTCAATCCCAGGTCTGCTGTCTCAGAACATTTCTGTTACTGCTACAGGCTTGTATAAGGAGAGCTGTTGAATCACCGTCATGTTGGACAAACAATCTTTCTCCCCTCTTGTTTTGATTTGATAATGACTTCCAGTGAAGTGAATTTGTGAAAAGTCATTGCTGTTGTCAGTTTCATGGAGGTGTCAGTCCCCTTTATTGGGGACATGGATTTCAGATTTCTGCCCTGTGATTACAGCGCGCTGCTCACGGCTCTGAGTTTATTTTGAGTTTTAAAAATGACCACGCTGGAAACTTTTCTTCCTCTAAATCAATTGAAATCAACCGCAGACCCACAGGTTGAGAGATCTTTACAGTCTCCGGTGTTCTGGTTCTGCAGCAGCTCTGAAAAAGCTCTGGTGAAGCTCTGATGGCTCCTCAGCCAGTTAAAAAAAACTTTACCACATTTACACAGGCAACAGGCCATTTTTATTCTTCCACATGCTAACATGCACATATGCACACACAGAATTCACTTACAGCCTAAATGTTAAACAACTTACAGTTGGCAGTTGGCCTCCAAAATACATTTTGCCCAACAAAAAATTAAATAAACAGCTCATACAGACAAGGGGCCTCCTAGCCAATGGGATGCCAGGAAGATGCTAGCCGATAGCCAATGGCAGAGCAGCTACAAGTATGTTAACGTAAACTCTGGGAGCTGCGAGTAGCAGCGCTACTGTATTTCTGCCTTTCGTATCCTGAAATTTCTTTCGTAACTAGAAGGAAATATTTTCCCGTTGATGCGTTTCGTAACCTGAAAACTTCGTACGTAGAAACGTTCGTAAGTAGAGGTACCACTGTAGATGAGAAGGAAAGAGTTTCTGGATGAAGACGGACTCTGTTGCAGTCGAAGAAGCGACGGGAGCAACGCAGTAAATTAAATACGCTACACTCGTTTATTTTTGTGATGTCATGCAGGTGAAGGTGTTTTGCCGTATTAGTCGTGCTCCCTCCTTTGGCGGTAACACGCTTCCCGCAGGTGTTTACCTGCGCCAGGTAGCCGTCATTTCCCGGACTGAAATGCAGCCAAACTCCAGAGCGGCGTCTCTTGGGATCCATGTTGTGGTGAGTGAAGTCCCGTCTGTCGCCGCTAGCGCAGAGTTGAGTAACATCAACAAACTAGCGTAGTAAATTAAAAAAAAAAAAAATAATAATTAGTGCGGACATTTAGGAACCGAAAAAAGGAATCAAAATTCAAAAATCATCTAAATGATTCCAGAACCGGACGCTAGGAACCGATTCCTACTTGGAATCGTTCATCTCTTGAGCACCAGATTGTTCTCTCTAAATGAAAGTGTTGGACCTTAAATAATGAGACGTTATAGACTTGATTTACTGACGTTACGAGCAGAATCACTGGTGACATTTCCAAGCAGTAATCTACAAAAACAATAGACTTCCTAGAAGGTAACTGAATGTCCTTTGAAGTAGTTTTTTTATAAGTTTTACCCTCGTGGTTCTGCTTCGTCGTATCAACGGCCCGTCGTCACGGTCGTTTCCTCCGTCGTGTTTAGAGCGGTCAGGTGTTCGGACTCGTCCGGGTTTTATTTCGGTCTCTTGGCTCGCTGATGCGGAGCTCTGGCGGCTCCGGGCTCTCGCTGCGTTACCGATGAATTCATCTCCAGCAGCTGACACGCCGCGCCGCCGTGGCCGCCGTCCAGCAGCGGCGCCGCTGCAGAGCCGGTGAAGTGGGCCTCCTCATCCACGGCCACTCTGGAGACTGACACCATTTAATCCGTATTGATTTCCAACAATCCCAGCATTTAAATGAGACTGGGGATGAAATGCCGTGTTAATTTGTCAGAGTACACCATAGCAGCGGTATTAAAACGTAAAGGAACTTCGGGTTTGTCGGTGGATACGCCGTCATCAGAGCTTTAAAGTACAGCAATAAAGGTAAAAGTATTTTATTCTGAGTGTAATATGATACGCCAACAATAGAAAAATGTGCCCTTACGTGGGCAGCCATGTTTAAATCACTGAAACAGCCTCAGCTGGACAAATAACCTTTTCACAGGCGCTTTCAGGTGCACGGCCCCAGCGCAGGTATGTCACTCTGAGGTTCAAAGGACACGTTATGGCGTTTTATTTCTAAAGCTGATAACGTTTCCTGAGGTCTCGGTGAAACATCTGCAGCGTATCTGGCGGTACGACAGCTTTGTTTGTCTTCACGAGGCCCGTTCACGTCATCCGTCTCTTTTAGCGCCGTAGATTAGCGCCGCTAATATCAGGGTGGCGTTTAAAGAAAACGGGGGAAACCTGCAGTCTGCAGATCTGAACCGCCCTCTGGATGGTAGATTTTTATTTTCCTTTCTTTAAACAATTGAAAAAAATCCCCTTGAGGTGTGTATTACCTGGACTCACCTGACAAGTTTGACTTTTCTTTTGATTAGCGATTCTGTAGTATTGTTGGTAGTATTATCAGTCGTAATATCAGTAGTATTGGTGGTAGTAGTATCATTATTAGTATCAGTAGTATTGTTGGTAGTATTATCAGTCATAGTATCAGTAGTATTGGTGGTAGTAGTATCAGTACTAGTATCAGTAGTATTGGTGGTAGTATTACCAGTCATACTATCAGTAGTAGTATGGTGTAGTAGTCTAGTAGTATCAGTCATAGTATCAGTAGTAATATCAGTCATAGTATCAGTAGTATTGGTGGTAGTAGTAGTATCAGTAGTAGTAGTATCGTAGTAGTATTAGTGGTAGTAGTATCAGTAGTAGTATCAGTAGTACTATCAGTCATAGTATCAGTAGTATTGGTGGTAGTAGTAACAGTAGTAGTATCAGTAGTCTTGGTGGTAGAAGTATCAGTAGTATCAGTACTAGTATCAGTAGTATTGGTGGTAATATTATGAGTCATAGTATCAGTAGTAGTATTGGTGGTAGTAGTATCAGTCATAGTATCAGTAGTATTATCAGTCATAGTATCAGTAGTATTGGTGGTAGTAGTAACAGTAGTAGTATCAGTAGTCTTGGTGGTAGTAGTATCAGTAGTATCAGTACTAGTATCAGTAGTATTGGTGGTAGTATTACCAGTCATACTATCAGTAGTAGTATTGGTAGTAGTAGTATCAGTCATAGTATCAGTAGTACTATCAGTCATAGTATCAGTAGTATTGGTGGTAGTAGTATCAGTAGTAGTATCAGTAGTATTGGTGGTAGTAGTATCAGTAGTATCAGTACTAGTATCAGTAGTATTGGTGGTAATATTATCAGTCATAGTATCAGTAGTAGTATTGGTGGTAATATTATCAGTCATAGTATCAGTAGTAGTATTGGTGGTAGTAGTATCAGTCATAGTATCAGTAGTACTATCAGTCATAGTATCAGTAGTATTGGTGGTAATATTATCAGTCATAGTATCAGTAGTAGTATTGGTGGTAATATTATCAGTCATAGTAACGAAGGAGGTCAGCGAAGGAGACCAGAGGTCTTGTTTATGTCCTCCAGAGGACTCTCACTCTTTTCCCTCCCAGGTTGATTTATCTCGTGAGTTGGCGCTCCGACTCCCAGCTGGCCTCCCGCCAGCACCGCCGGCAGACGTGTTCGGACTAATTGCCAGCTTTCATCTTCTGGTTAGCTCTTCTATCCCGCCGCTCCTCCCAGATAACCACCGACCAGAACCAGCAGAGACCTGCAATCTGTTTAATGTCAACCGTTAGCTTAACACGCTGGAATCAGAGGTGTTGACTCGTCTCCTGACGCTGAAACCTTTGATATTCATCTGGATAATGATATAATCGTGTCAGAGGAGTTAAGTGGGAGGTGTCAAGGATGTAGGAGAGGAGGGAGATGAAGGAGGTGAGGGAGTAGCCGTTATTTAGACCCAGAGGAAAGCGGGAAAAACCAAAGCGTCACAGGCTGGGAGTCGAACCACCTTCCTTACCCAGCAGCCCCGGGGGCACAGACGTCTGCAGGGACGTATTCTGGACCGGAGCATCTAATTTATTTATGTAATTATTATAAAGCTGGTCATCCTTTTCCATTTTTATGAGCAAAGAATGACCTTCAATAGTTGTAGTTTCTGATTTCTAACCTGCTGATTCAGATTTTGTCCTCTTCCATCTTTGACTTTATTTCTGATAAAGTAATAATCAGTGAATGATAGCAGCTGCAGGCCGTCTGCTCTGTTAGCCTTATTTTTTAGCCTTTCGTGGCCTCAAAGCATTTAATATTTTTAGCGGGTGACACTGTTTTACGTGTCCCTGATGTTTTTGCTGTTGCTCGTGTTATTTTTACCTTAAAGGCTCTACTGATCTGTCCCTGGGTTTTCGGACCTCCCTTGGTACCGGTACTGGCTCAGCTGATTAATGGCTGATCAATCAGTCCGTTTCCACTTTGAATCACATAAAACATGCAGCCTGGTTTTCTTCAGTGAGGAGATTCTGACTGAACTCATTTCATTTTCATTTTATTGATTCATTCCAGACATGTCAAAACAATTGTGTAAAGCACGACCAAGGTAACACTAGCATGAAGCTATGTATCTGAAAATAAATAAATAAAAACGTAAATCAATATACATACATGCCTGTGCATACCCGTACCTTTGGAACATATAGAAGCTTTTTGAAAAACAAATCTAAATAATAAATGGACCCATTCCCCCCCCCAAAAAACAAAATAACTGTGTGTTTGTATATGTATATATATATATATATATATATATATATATATATATATATATATATATATATATATATATACTATACATGCTTTTGTTTTGAAAAGTCTATTCCTGGCTTGTGCTGAGACACAATCATTTTGTTGGATTTTGTTTGTAGCCTTTTTTATTCTTTTTAAATAAAAACAGGATGACATTAATGCCCTGGCAGTGGCAATAAGCTTTATTTTATTTTACATTTTTATTTTTTAAGATGAGATTTACACTAAATATGTGTTACTGACAAGTGCTGATGTTAAAGTGTTTGAACAACAAATGTTATGACACTTTAGTTCATATGGCAGCAGAACATTTAAATAAAAGTGCATTTTACACTACTTTTGAATTCATTATTTGATTTTCCATATACTATGCGATTAATCGTGATTAAACCTGAGGTGTAACTATCCACTCTAAATGCTAATCTGATTTTAATACACACGCCCCGATAACAGATATGACTTTTTTTGCTTCTTAAATGTTATTGTGATTTTTCTGGGATTATGTCTGTGGTTAACCACAACACACACTAAAATGCATCAAATTTAAACGTATTCCAGTGGAATTAATTTGACGTTAACATTCAGAGACGTTTCCAAATTGAAAGAAAGGTTAGAATTTGGGTTAGGGGTTAGGGGTAGGGTTAGGGGTTAGGGTTAGGGGTTAGGGGTTAGGGTTAGAGTTAGGGTTAGGGTTAGGGGGTTTAGGGGTTAGGGTTAGGGGTTAGGGTTAGGGTTAGGGGTTAGGGGTTAGGGTTAGGGTTAGGGTTAGGTTAGGGGTTAGGGTTAGGGGTTAGGGTTTAGGGGTTTAGGGTTAGGGTTAGGGGTTAGGGGTTAGGGTTAGGGTTAGGGGTTTTAGGGGGTTAGGGGTTAGGGTTAGGGGTTAGGGGTTAGGGGTTAGGGTTAGGGGTTAGGGTAGGGTTAGGGGTTAGGGGTTAGGTTAGGGTTGGGTTAGGGTTAGGGGTTAGGGGTTTGGTTAGGTTTAGGGGTTAGGGTTCGGGTTAGGGTTCGGGGTTAGGGTTAGGGTTAGGGGTTAGGGGTTAGGGTTTTAGGGTTAGGGTTAGGGGTTCGGGTTAGGGTTAGGTTAGGGTTAGGGTTAGGGTTAGGGGTTAGGGGTTAGGGGTTAGGGTTAGGGGTTAGGGGTTAGGGTTAGGGGTTAGGGTTAGGGTTTAGGGTTAGGGGTTAGGGGTTTAGGGTTAGGGGTTTTTTAGGGGTTAGGTTAGGGTTAGGGTTAGGGTTAGGGGTTTCGGGGTTTAGGGGTTAGGGTTAGGGGTTAGGGGTTAGGGTTAGGGTTAGGCTTAGGGGGTAGGGGTTTAGGTTAGGGTTAGGGTTAGGTTGGTTAGGGGTTAGGGTTAGGGGGTTAGGGGTTAGGGTTAGGGGGTTAGGGGTTAGGGTTAGGGGTTAGGGTTAGGGTTAGGGGTTAGGGGTTAGGGTTAGGGTTAGGGTAGGGGTTAGGGTTAGGGTTAGGGTTTGAGGAACCAGACCTCCACTTCGAGCTCTTATCTTCTCATTAAACATCTTGTGGGTTCTTGTGTCTGTTCATTTACCGGTGGGGCGGGGGGGGGGCACTGTTTCAATCCAATCAGCATATCAATAATCGTTTTTAATTAGTTTTTCCACGGGTGTGATCTGTGTTTCTGCATCCCTGATGCTCCGGTTTCTGCCTGGAAGCCTCCGTGGATGAAACCCACCGTTGTGTTCGTGGCGTTAATTATAACGTACCAACAAAGTTGTGTGATTTATCCGGCTGTCGAACATAATTCGTTCCCTGAAAGCACTTGATCCCTGCGTTGCGTTTAATTCGTGTTTACCCGATCCTCGGCTCTGAAAGCGATCCTAATTATTCCGCGTTGTGACGAGCCCGCTAGCTCGTTTTCCTCTCGTAGACCTGGACGGCTGCAGGCCCCTGGAGGAGGGCGCACCCAGAGGAGTTCCAGTGTTTTCCCTCCTTCATGTGTGAATGTAAATGACTGATGTGATCAGAAACGCAGCAGCACAGGTGGTTCTAAAGAAACTGCTCGTCTTCGTCTTCATCGGCGGAGCGGCTGCTGCCTCTCCACCAACGCCGTCGGCTCCCTTCGCAACCTTTTCTGCGCCAAATGAACCGTGGCGCCTCTGCCAAATAATTAATTTTTCATCCTCGCTCTCCTCCTCGTGTCTCCGTCTGCTCTGAACTCTTGGCTCGTAGATTTCACGGTTCACAGAAGATGCGGGGAATGAAAGTGTAATGGGCCCTTGTTGCAGTTTGTTTTCCCAGAATAAGGGAATAAAAATGGAATTGGGACATAAAGAACGTCTCTCTCCGTCTCCTTCCTCTCTGCTCGTCTTTGTCGGGTTTTTTCCTCCAGATGCAACGAGGCGCTGGAGCGGTACGGGTTAATTAAAACGTGAACGTTAGATTGCTCTCGGAGGTGTTTTTTCTTCTTTTTTTTTCATCATGCAGCTGCTCGGTAAACTCCACCTGTGTGATATCACAGCGCTGCACGGCGGGAAATGAGATTGAGACGATTAAAGCTGGATGGATGGTGTTTTGAGGGGAAACCAGCTCCTGGATGGTTCTGGCCCACAGCAGCAGAACCAGCGGGATCAGACCCGCTAGCAGGAAGCGTTCTGACTGAGAGTAATGTTGCGTGACGAGGCTAAGTAGAGACCGTCACCCAGGAGAGAACCTTCCCGGTTCTTCCATGGCGCCGTATTTATGTTTCGTGTAAAGCGCATCACTATATCTGTTTTCTTTTAAAATCCCCAGGACGGGCTGAGAGGATGGAGGGATGAAGGTATAAGTGCTGGAAGAGTGCTGACATTTGTTCCACTTGGTTTCTGGTCACCAGATTTAACCTTTTCAACCCCAAAACTCACCTGCAGGTTAAAAGAGAGACGTCATCATTCAGAAAATAAAAGATCACAAAGCAAGAAGAGAGCTTCTCTCTCAAGAAGTTATAACTATAGACAAATGCAGTCTGATTAAGCAGATAACACAGTTATTTTTTAATGTGTGTATTGAACGTGCACATTAAACATTGGTAGTGCTGGACGAAGAAGTAAGTGAACCCATATATCACATGTGTCAAACACAAGGCCCGCGGGCCAAATGTGGCCCGTCACGTCATTGTATGTGGCCCTCGAGAGCTTTAGCATTATTGGCTTAAATTTTAAACCCATATTTTAAGACTTAAAATAAGCTTACGCCACTTTAAAGCACGTATTGACAATAAACTGCATCTCCCATAATGCATTTCGTCGTTACCCACAACGATAACGGTATATCACCATGAGCAAGACGATTTTGAGAAGTGATGGACTTGAGAAAAAGCTCTACAAACTAACTCCAACATGTCCAAGAAAAGAAAAAATGATGCACAAGGAAGGAAGTTTAATGAACGACAGGAAAACAAATAAAAGTTTGTATCTCAAGGTGAAAGCTTTTGTGTTATGAGGTGGAGTCAGCCGTGTTAGCTCCGCAAACACGGAGCTAAGTATGCTAAACCTCTGAAACCGAGGTAATGGATACTCTCAGTAATGTAAACCACAACCACAAACCCTGAGTTTAATATAATGATTTAAATATTTGAAACTTGAATACATAATAAATACAGAAGCACTTATTTATTTTTTTATTTTATTTAACCTTTATTTAACCAGGTTAGTCCCATTGAGATTAAGAATCTCTTTTTCAAGGGAGACCTGGCCAAGACGGGCAGCAGCAGCAAAACACACAGTTGCAGACAAAGACATAAAAAGAAACAAAGTACAATTTACAAGCAGTAAAATTTGCATGAAATAAAACTATAAAACAAGATGAGAGTTTCAGGGAGTCATTTATACAAACATCAAGCTAAAAACAGCGACATCCCATGGAAACTGCTTCCAAGTCCTTCATCTTAGATTTAAAAACATTTAGCGACACAAGCTCCTTCAGTTTTAACAATACAATAAGGTGTAGTTTGATTTATTTTGATTTTTATTGCATTTTGTTACATTCATGCTGTCAATCTGGCCCTTGGAGGGCCACCATGATGCTGATGTGGCCCTCAGTGGAAATGAGTCTGACACCCCTGGTTTAGACCCATAGAGAGAAGCTAATCTGAACGGGGAGACTGGTCACCTCTAATCCATCATAATCTGCTTTAGATAAACGAGGCTCAAACATCTGAATATCTGCTGATGTGAACTGGTGCTCTGATAAAGGATCAATCATCAAAACGAGCTGAGAAACACAAGAAACATGAAAGATCTGAACGACAGATGTGATGAGGAGACAACAGAAACCAGCAGGTTTCCAGAGCAACGGAGACGTGGCAGCGTGGCAACACTGGACAGACGGGCGGGAAAGAGACATGACAGTATTTACCGACAGTGACTGATGGGACGTGGGCGAGGACGATCTGGACAGATGGACAAGGAGTAAAACCGGACTCAGCATCCAAACTGTCCTTCAAAGTCAAACAAGACGTAACCAGACCAGGGACAATACGTAACCGGACCAGGGACAAGACGTAACCGGACCAGGGACAAGACGTAACCGGACCAGGGACAAGACGTAACCGGACCAGGGACAAGACGTAACCGGACCAGAGACAAGACGTAACCAGACCAGGGACAGATGGACAAGGAGTTAAAGCGGACTCAGTATCCAAACTGTCCTTCAAAGTCAAACAAGACGTAACCAGACCAGGGACAAGACGTAACCGAACCAGGGACAAGACGTAACCAGACCAGGGACAAGACGTAACCGAACCAGGGACAAGACGTAACCGGACCAGGGACAAGACGTAACCGGACCAGGGACAAAACGTAACCAGACCAGGGACAAGACGTAACCAGACCAGGGACAAGACGTAACCAGACCAGGGACAAGACGTAACCGGACCAGAGACAAGACGTAACCAGACCAGGGACAGATGGACAAGGAGTAAAACCGGACTCAGTATCCAAACTGTCCTTCAAAGTCAAAGAAGACGTAACCGGACCAGGGACAAGACGTAACCGGACCAGGGACAGATGGACAAGGAGTAAAACCGGACTCAGCATCCAAACTGTCCTTCAAAGTCAAAGAAGACGTAACCGGACCAGGGACAAGACATAACCTGACCAGGGACAAGACGTAACCAGACCAGGGACAAGACGTAACCGGACCAGGGACAAGACGTAACCGGACCAGGGACAGATGGACAAAGAGTAAAACCGGACTCAGTATCCAAACTGTCCTTCAAAGTTAAACAAGACGTAACCGGACCAGGGACAAGACGTAACCGGACCAGGGACAAGACGTAACCGGACCACGGACAAGACGTAACCGGACCAGGGACAGATGGACAAAGAGTAAAACCGGACTCAGTATCCAAACTGTCCTTCAAAGTTAAACAAGACGTAACCGGACCAGGGACAAGATGTAACCAGACCAGGGACAAGACGTAACCAGACCAGGGACAAGACGTAACCGGACCAGGGACAAGACGTAACCAGACCAGGGACAAGACGTAACCGGACCAGGGACAGATGGACAAGGAGTAAAACCTGACTCAGTATCCAAACTGTCCTTCAAAGTCAAAGAAGACGTAACCGGACCAGGGACAAGACGTAACCGGACCAGGGACAGATGGACAAGGAGTAAAACCGGACTCAGTATCCAAACTGTCCTTCAAAAACAAACGTCAAAACAAGACAACCGGACCAACCAGGGGACAAGACGTAACCAGACCAGGGACAAGACGTAACCAGACCAGGGACAAGACGTAACCAGACCAGGGACAAGACGTAACCAGACCAGGGACAAGACGTAACCAGACCAGGGACAAGACGTAACCGGACCAGAAACGAGGTCAACTGGGACAAATCTGGAACCAAACTGAGATCCTAACAGGTTGCTCTTCCTAGAGGACACAAAGATGAACCCACGAGGGACAGCTGGAGGCTGAGAGGACATGACTGCACCTGGAAGACACACCTGTCCAGGAGAATATCCTCTGGAAGTTATTAAACAGGCAACGTGTCCACGACAGACCGCTTTTCAAAAAAAATGCAGCGTACCTGAAGTTAACCAGAGAGGTATCGAACAAGTCTGCGATCATGTCTTTGCATTTATTTATCTGTTTGTTTATTATTTTTTTTACAAAGACGGAGATTAAATTACTATAGAAGAATAGTTGGCACATGAAGCACGGTGGCGGGAGCATCATGATCTGGGCTTCACTGCCTCAGGAACCAGGTCACCGGCCGCCATGTTGCACAAATATATTTTAAAGATGTTAAAAGTTTAAAAGTTTACTGGGATGAAAGTCGTATTACGAGCTTGTATTTTCATTCAGAGTTTTTTATTGGGATACTTCTGGGCCTCTTGCATCATAAATTGAAATCCAACGTCGTCAAAGTCGTCCAGCTTCAGTTTGATATCACCCTCGTTAACGTGTTAATGAGCTCTTTAAGTGTAGCTCATAAATTAGACTGTTACACCTTCAATCTGTCGACTGTTGTCTGTCAGTCGGACTCTCTAAGTTTATTAATAGTAGCTCTATTTCCTTTTTAACGTTTCACCTCATACAGTTTCACTCTCACACAAAGATGTTTAATAATCTGATATTTTTTTCCTGTCATCCTAAAAATAAAGTTTTAAGTTCTTGATGTGTTTTCTAAAAGCAGAGAACCTCGAACTTTACTCCATTTCTGTTCAGAAGAAGAAAACACATTTCATGAGGCTGAACCACCAAGATTCTGACATGTTTTTCATGATAAATTATTTACTTTTCCTACCCGCTGCAGTAGAGCTGTCAGCGATGAGTTAAACTGGTGGAACTGGTGAAACTGGCTCCTGATTGGCTGTTTCACCAGGAAGGTTACCAGGTGAGGGACAAGCAGACACGCCAGTTTCATGATAACAGCTCCTTTTTCAACCATGTGTTTGCAGTTCTGCTGTTAGCAGCTGGGTCGGGGGGGCGGGGAGTTGCTCAGTTTAACTCCGCCCCCTCTTCAGTGAGCTTTGAAATGTTTTGGAATTGATCTTTAACCCTTTAAGCGACAAAGTCGTAATATTGCGACAAGCAACATTGCTAAAAAAAAAACAAGCTGTATCTATAAATGTGAAGCCAAATCTAGTTACTACTTTTCACCAGGAGGTGGCGGACATGTGCGCCTGTAATCTGAGAAGTTGGTGGCGGCGTTATTCAAAGTTTTAGCGTAAAAGACGCCCAGAGACGCGGCGGCGCAGCAGTGGTAGTAGCGCTGAGCATAGCGAGAGCAGAACAGAGCGAAAGAGTGTTTTTTTCATTTGCTCACGATGTCGAGAGTAGGGATGTCCCGATCACGTTTTTTGGGTCCCGATCCGATTCCGATCTTTTAATTTTGATGATTGGCCAATTTCCGATTTTTTCCGATCCGATTTCACTTTTTTTGAGTGGGCAAACAGAGTTTAATTTCCTGTGCATTTTATTTCCTGTGTACATTAATAAATAGGCCTGCATCCAAGCTGAGATTAATAGCTTTTATAATCTCATAAAATAAACAATAACTTATTTAAACACTCTTCTTTCTTAACAGTGACTGTTCAACAGTCTCAGTACCAAAGAACAAAGCACTTCCATTTAAATAGCAGCAGGTGAACTTGGCTAGCAGTTTAAGGCAATGAAAACACTAGCAGAAGTCTTTGCAATCAATGAAATCACATCAGAATAAAAATAACATAAAATATTAACTTAACTTCTTTCAAGACCCGCTGCACATGTTCGCGCACCTTTGTGTCCTTTGTCGTTCATGTAATGACGGAAACGAGGCTCGAGGTAATTAATAAGCCGGTTAAATGCCTTGTAAATGTGCTGGTCGTCCTCAGTAATACATTCCGCGATTAGCTCGGTGATTTTTCTGTATTTCTCCGAGTCTTTCGGGAGTTTGTCCTTTCTTTTAAAAGTTTCACAGAGCGTTTGCTGCCGACGGCACCACGGCACCTGACAGAAGGCATCCTGCTCGCTAGGATGGTGCTTTTTTAAGTGTCTGATTAAATTGGTGGTGTTGTAAACTCTCTTCTTACTTACCCATCATGATATCTCAGCCTTCCACACGTTGCAAGTCGCAGTTGAAGCGTCGGTCTTTGTAATTTTATAGCGCTGCCACACTGCTGACATTTTTGCTAAAGTTTAGCCTGACGCCGCCGGTCTTGAAACTTTTAAGGTGGATACAAGACAGCGCTGCTGGGAAACTTCATTTCAGTGCAAATTATTAAATGTATATAGTTTAAAAAATATTGTTGTTTGTGTAATATGATTACTTTATTAATTTGTGCTAATCAGGATCACTTTTTGAGGAAACATCCATCCATCCATTTTCTATACCCGTTTCATCCTTGAAGGGTCACGGGGGTCTGCTGGAGCCTATCCCAGCTGTCTACGGGCGAAAGGCAGGGGTACACCCTGGACAGGTCGCCAGTCCATCGCAGGGCCACACAACCATTCACACTCACATTCACTCCTACGGGCAATTTGGAATTATCAATTAACCTAACATGCATGTCTTTGGACTGTGGGAGGAAGCCGGAGTACCCGGAGAGAACCCACGCAAGCACGGGGAGAACATGCAAACTCCACACAGAAAGGCCCCTGCCGAGGTTCGAACCAGGAACCTTCTAGCTGTGAGGCAACAGTGCTAACCACTAAGCCACCGTGCTGCCCTTTGAGGAAACAAATAATGAAAAAAAGATCGGTGTGTTATAATAATGTTGATCGGCCGATCCGATCTACCTTAAATTTTTAAGATTGAAGGCTGATAGCGATTGGGATCGGGACATCCCTAGTCGAGAGGTCGGTTTACCGTCCTCGAAGTACTTTGTCAGGTTCTGGCTAACTCCGATTCAGAGGAGGAAGACGTGCAGTCGTCCAGTGAAGACGAAACTGACATCAGTAGTGACGGCGAGTCAGTGTGCCATAGTCCACAATCAGCACATTGTACAGCGCCTGATTCACCTCAGCGTGGTCGGGTGGGAGCTTTCTGCAAATGCCAAGCAGGTCGAGATGTCGGGGGGGCTCATAACACCGCAAATATGGAAAAATGTAGCGGGGATGAAAACAACCGCGGTTGTCCTGCTAACGCGGGAAAAAAAAATCACGATGATGGTGATGATGATGGTGGCTGCGAGTTCTTGAGAGAAGAGGAAGAGTACTTAAAGATACTCCAGATTTTATGACTTTATTATGTGATTGTCACTGAAATGATAGCTTTCATTGTTCATGGGGTTTATGGGAAAAATCTAAAATTGAGGACTACTGGGCAGGTTTGGTCAGGTGATGTCACAATAATCAAATTAGATGACAAATCTACTTCCTTTCCAAATTTTTGGTTCATACTGAAGATATTTCTCATTTACAGTATGACTTTATCTCAAACCACTTTAAAGTTATAGCCTTTTGAAACCTTGATATCAAAATGGAACATTTTCCAATATGGCCGCCACCTTGTGACGGCACAATATGCAAATTAGATGAATAATTTCACTCCCATCACAGACTTTGAGTCATACTGAACAATTTTCTCATTGACAGCATACCTTTATCTCAAACTGCTTCCAAGTTATAGTCTTGAAATCTTGATGTCAAAATTGTATATTTTCTTGAAAGGACTCCGGCGCCTAAAGGGTTAAGAGTTGTTTTCTCTGCGAAAGCTCGATCACAGCTTTTTTAAAATTCTGATGGACCATCTGAAAGCAGCAGAGCTCTGATGGCTGTAGGAGGTCTGACAGATGAGAACGAACCAATCCACTGAAAACTTTAAGAGTCAACGATGACATCTTAAAATCAATGTGGAGTCAGATGGAGAGCCGGTGGAAGGATGGCGACACCGCTGAAGACGGATGTTCAGCGGCGTCGGAGCAGAACTTGTAGGTGCTTCGGTTCAGTCCAGCAGCCACAACGAGTGGTTTTAAAGACATCTTTGGAAACTTTCCTCCTGCCAAACCCAGAAGAGAGAGTTTCCCGCCTCAGCTGTTTCTGTCCTCCAGCGTTAACGTTGGCTCATCCATGAACATGGAAACTAGCGCTGAGAGCTAAATGTCACTGATTCTGCTTTATTTTCTCACATTAGCGTCTGGATTGTTGCTCTCAGATTTGTGTGAGTGTGAACACAAACAAGCAGCTGTGAAGGCGGTGAAGCATCAGGTTTGTAGAGGGGGGGGGTGGGGGGGGCTGATGGTCCTCCACCAGTGAAACATATTCTCTTTGATGTGCATCAAATCACGCCGTCCCACGAGGCCCCCGTGCACTTGACGTCCACATCGTGCGCGGCGCTCCCGTAATTGGTTGGACCAAGAAAGTCGGTGGGGCAGATCGTTCACAAACGGGAGCTTCTGTCCTGAAATAGTCATTTAACAATCTGCAGTATCGCAGCACATCAATGAAACAAACCAAACGCCGTCAGGAAAACAGCGACGAGTCGACGGGATGTTAAACAGGAACGTTTACCAGCCGACTGAAAACAGGATCAGAGCTAAAACGACGCCGGTTATTTTAGTCCAGCTGTCTGTTTTAATGAGATTCACACCTGCTGAAGTTTAACAGTTGAAACTAGGGATGAACCATAACTGTTGTTTAAAACCGATAACCGATAACACACACATATACCTAAGATCATTACATCAATACTATGAACAAAACCAAAAATAGTTTGGACTCTTTAAATGAACATATATTTATTTTTTTCAAATGAAAATCTATTGTCAAGCCTCTCAAACATTTTCATAAAGCTATCAAACTAACCTATTTGATTTGCTGCTGGCTTGCTGATGTTAGCTCACATTAGCTCACGTTAGCTCACGTTAGCGTGATTACAAACCTCCATGGAAGCGATGGTTGTGTTTCAGGTGGCTGATCAGGTTTGACGTATTAAAGCTTGTTCTATTTTTCCCTCCTTCACTTGGAGCATTTGTCACAAATAACCACCAAACTATCTTTTTCTGAAACTTTAACGAAGTTCCACGCCGCCATGTTTGTTGTGATCAGCGCTGTGCTGCAGGCTGCATTCAAGGTGGAACGTAAATTCCCACGTTCCCTCGTTTGCTAGTCGTTCTTTTCTATTTTTTTTCTTTTTTTATGTGTAACATGAGGGAAAATACAGCGAATATCAATTAAAGTCAGCAACTACTAAAATTATGACCGAGTTAACGAGTTGTTTTCTGGCATGAGGGGTATTCTTGATTTTCCCTACTGAGTAATCGTTTTTCTGATTATGGCAACGTGACTTGAACATAACATTCACTGCCGGTCATTCAAGGCTCAGAGGGAGCGAGACACTGCTGTGTTGACAGAAATATATACAGTCATGGAAAAAAATAATTAGACCACCCTTGTTTTCTTCAGTTTCTTGTTCATTTTAATGCCTGGTACAACTAAAGGTACATTTGTTTGGACAAACATAACGATAACCACAAAGATTGCTCATAAGAGTTTTATTTAAGAGCTGATATCTTACCATTTTCCATGGTTTTCTTGATTATAACCTAAATCACTTCAGTTTTTACATCAATAGCTATGGCGTTGTACTGCCAAAAACACTGCTTTTATGCATTCAGTGTTTTCTTTTCTGTCTGTTTTAGTCACATGATGACGTTTAGTGGTACCAGGTATTAAAATGAACAAGAAAGTGAAGAAAAAATGGTGGTCTGATAATTTTTTACATGATTGTATGTTATCGAGGCTATTCGTCGTGATATCGGACTTATAGAGATGACGTCATAATTTCCTGTTATCGGCCCGATAGTTATCGGGTCAATAATTATCGTGCATCCCTAGTTGAAACACTGCTCTCATGACATCATAATGACATCATCGGCTCCCACAGAGCAGTTAACTAAATATGAAATAAAAAACCCCAAAACAAAAGTGGGACACAGAAGTTCCAGCGTTGAGGTCGTCATCTCTCAGCAGGATCCTCCGGCTTCATTAAGCTCGTATTAAAAGCTCATGAAGCCTTTTCATCATCGCTAATCAGCACGTTTGACACGTCCATACAACTCTGACGCCTCGCTCTGATGTGGAATTAAAGAAACAAGGCTTTGATGGCGGCTCGTCGGTCACAATGCCCAAATATAAGTGATTATAATTAGCACGTCAGCTTTCTTCACCCAATGATGGCGGCATAATTATCGGACCTCCCGACACTCAGAACGTTTGTGAGAATTAACTAAAAGCATCGATCACGACGCTTCCAAGCCCTCAATTTTTATAAAACAAAGCTTTTAAAAAGTCACAAAATGCCAAATCTGTGAGGAAACATGAAGGTTGTGCTCCTCATTAAAGCTGGTATTCACATAACTGTAAAAGTTCTGCTGTAACGCATCCAGCTGGAGAAGAAGTAAAACTGTTGGTTGGGTTTCAGATCCAGGTCATCCTCAGCAGGGTCATGTGACCACAGCTTCATTAAAGGCAGAGAAGAAGAAACGAACGGGGTCATGTGATCACAGCTTCATTACAGGCAGAGAAGAAGAAACGAATGGGGTCATGTGATCACAGCTTCATTAAAGGCAGAGAAGAAGAAATGAACGGATGAGTCCGGGACGTCGCTCACCCACCAGGGATGAGTTAAAGAACGAAAGAAACGGCTCCTCGCTTCACATCATCATCTTTAAAAATTAATCAGCTGTAAGTCGGGCTGAGCATCGATTCTGCTGAAATATTAACGACCATCTGTCCATAAATAATCCTGCTCACAAACAAACGACGTGGACCGCTGGGCGGGTTTCCTTCTTCCAGGGAGACGGTACCGACGGTCCAGAGGAGGATTAGAACTAACTATGATGAAGGGAGTCATTAAGACGTAATAACCAGGAACACATTCATGTTGAAGCACATTTATGGTTCTGTCGGGGCGTTTGGTTCAGAGATGGTCCAGTTAAGTATCTACTTTATATAAACGGGATTTTATTTCTCCTTTTGTTTTCTGGCCCCGCTGGAGTAAAGGTGGAGCTGGGTAATGCTTCATCCTCTTCCTCCTCTTCCTCCTCTTCATCCTCTTCCTCCTCTTCATCCTCTTCCCTCTTCAGGAGCAGCCTCTTCATCCCAGTTAGCTCTATTCAGAATCATTAGTTCCTCTCCTCTTCCTCCTCTCCTCTTCTTCATCTCTTTTCTCTTCATCCTTCCTCTCCTTCTCCCTCTCTCCTCTCTTCCTCTTCTCTTTCCTCTTTCTCTCCTCTCTCTCCTCCTCTTCCTCCTCTTCCTCCTCTTCCTCTTCAGCTCCCTCCATCTCTCTGAATAAATGGCAGCATTGGAGGCATTTTTTAAACGAGTCCAGTTGTTTGGTGAAGTGAGTTCCTCCATTAGAGACTTGAGACGCCTGGACGTGAGGACAGGCTGGACGTCCGTCACCGGGACGCCACCACCTACACAAATCATACCAAGTATATTTTTCTAATTTCTAGTCAAAATATCTCATCACACTTAATATAAGACACAATCACCTAAAGAGTAACATTTCAGTGAGATATAGGAACTTGTTTTTAGACGGTGCATCTTGAAAACATCTTGTTTTAAGTCGTATCTCAGATGAAACAAGTTTTTTTGACTTATTTGTAAAACATGAACCATCTTGTTTCAGGAAATAAACTTAACTTGAATTCAGACATTAAATCATTAAAGCAACATGCCCAACTCACACATTGCATTATAACTTTATAAATATCTTAAGTACAGTGTTTTCTTACATTTACATCAAACCATGTCCTCTGTTGTGTTGCTCTGGACAGAAGTACATCATTCCAAAAGTAGATATCAATTACAGTGTTTGCCAATACTAGTAATACTAGTAAAATAAAGCTAAGAATGAGTTTTCCCAGCTACTTTCAAGATCTTGTAAGGATTAAATATATTGTCTTATTTGAAGAAATCTTATTAAGCGAATTTTCACTTGTTCCATTGGCAGATTTTTTTGCTTATTACAAGCAAAAACTATCTTGTATTAATTTTTTTTTTACTTATTTTTTGAGTGGCCTTTTTTCCAGTGTATCAGCGGCCGTGGCGTTCCCGTTACCTGATTGGTTCAGTGATTGATTTTACCTGATTGGTTCAGTGATTGATCAGCGAGGTTCTCGTATTGAGACCCTGCAGACATCAGTGTCGTCTCCGTCTCTGGAGTCCAGACGCCTCTGAGCTAAAACTGACGTCTGCAGGTTCGGAAAACTGAAATAATACTACTGAGATCAGAATTTACTTTCATCAAATAAATCGTAAAGCGGAAAAAGAAAGTGGTGTAGTAAAAGTAAACAGCGCGTGGTAGCGGTTAGCACCAGGTTAGCTTCAGCGACCAATCTGACCCTGCAGGAAACAAAACGCTGCAGAGGAACGATTCAGAGGTTTCTGCTCTCGTTTTATCAGTGTGATGTTGAATATGGCTAAGAGGCTCCTCCTCCACTAGCTCCTCCTTCACCAGCTCCTCCTCCAGCTCCCCCTCCAGCTCCTCCACTAGCTCCTCCTCTAGCTCCTCCTCCAACTCCTCCTTCAGCTCCTCCACTAGCTCCTCCTCCAGCAGCTCCTCCTCCAGCTCTTCCTGCACTAGCTCCTCCTCTAGCTCCTCCTCCAGCTCCTCCTCCAACTCCTCCTTCAGCTCCTCCACTAGCTCCTCCTCCAGCTCCTCCTTCACTAGCTCCTCCTCCGGCTCTTCCAGCACTAGCTCCTCCTCTACTAGCTCCTCCTCCAGCTCTTTCTCCACTAGCTCCTCCTCCAACTCCTCCTTCAGCTCCTCCACTAGCTCCTCCTCCAGCTCCTCCTTCACTAGCTCCTCCTCCAGCTCTTCCTGCACTAGCTCCTCCTCTGCTAGCTCCTCCTCCAGCTCTTCCTCCACTAGCTCCTCCTCCAGCTCCTCCTCCAGTTCAGACCCAGGAGGACCAGCTCAGACCCGGGAGGACCAGTTCCGATCCAGGAGGACCAGTTCAGACCCAGGAGGACCAGTTCAGACCCAGGAGGACCAGTTCAGACCCAGGAGGACCAGTTCAGACCCAGGAGGATCAGTTTAGACCCAGGAGGACCAGTTTAGACCCAGGAGGACCAGCTCGGACCCAGGAGGACCAGTTCAGACCCAGGAGGACCAGTTCAGACCCAGGAGGACCAGTTCAGACCCAGGAGGACCAGTTTAGACCCAGGAGGACCAGCTCAGACCCGGGAAGACCAGCTCGGACCCAGGAGGACCAGCTCGGACCCAGGAGGACCAGTTCAGACCCAGGAGGACCAGTTCAGACCCAGGAGGACCAGCTCAGACCCAGGAGGACCAGTTCAGACCCAGGAGGACCAGCTCAGACCCAGGAGGACCAGCTCAGACGTAGGAGGACCAGCTCAGACCCAGGAGGACCAGTTCAGACCCAGGAGGACCAGTTCAGACCCAGGAGGACCAGCTCAGACCCGGGAGGACCAGCTCAGACCCAGGAGGACCAGTTCAGACCCAGGAGGACCAGCTCAGACCCAGGAGGACTAGTTCAGACCCAGGAGGACCAGCTCAGACCCAGGAGGACCGGCTCGGACCCAGGAGGACCAGCTCAGACACGGGAGGACCAGCTCAGACCCAGGAGGACTAGTTAGACCCAGGAGGACCAGCTCAGACCCAGGAGGACCAGTTTAGACCCAGGAGGACCAGCTCAGACCCAGGAGGACTAGTTAGACCCAGGAGGACCAGCTCAGACCCAGGAGGACCGGCTCGGACCCAGGAGGACCAGCTCAGACACGGGAGGACCAGCTCAGACCCAGGAGGACTAGTTAGACCCAGGAGGACCAGCTCAGACCCAGGAGGACCGGCTCGGACCCAGGAGGACCAGCTCAGACACGGGAGGACCAGCTCAGACCCAGGAGGACCAGCTCAGACCCAGGAGGACCAGCTCAGACCCAGGAGGACCAGCTCAGACCCAGGAGGACCAGTTTAGACCCAGGAGGACCAGTTCAGACCCAGATGTTTTTACTCTGTTTACTTTCTGTTGCAGATGTATTGAATAAGATGTTTAGTAAAAATGTTTGTTAGTGAAAAAGAAATGTGTTTTAAAACACACGTACTAAAGAAGCTTATAAGGTTCTTGTTTTTAAATGTTTTTTCTCGCAGCGTATTTTCTCTCCCGTCTCCGTTAGATTTAGATGAGAAGTGTTTTTCTAATTAGCTGAAGTGATCTGCCACTTCAGATGTTTATTCGTCCGTGCGTTAGCGCCGTTATTACCGGGCCCCTGAGGGCCGCTGAACCGGGCCTCTCCGGTGTTGGTGGAGCTCAGTGCAACAGTTTAATGTTTGTAATTTACCGCCGTGCGTTTTATCAGCGTTGCTGTTTTGAATCATTTTATGAATTACATCGTTTCCTTGAGCCGTCACACAAACCGTAAATGATCCACTGATGGATTATCCGGGCCGGTGATGGATGACCCGACACATTTCAATCATTCAGCTGTATTTCTGACCAGCGGATCCTGGTTTGTTACTGTCTTCTTCTTCTTCTGCTGTTAAATAACCTGCAGCAGAAAGAGCTCCGCCCCCTCCTCATCAGCTGATACACCTGGATGAGAAGCTTCAGGATTATTATTTATTTACTCCTTCTGTTGCACTCGTGGTGGAGAGAAGATGGAAGACATGCAGCAGAGGGTCACATGGGCCCGGAGTTGAACCTGCAACCGCTGCCTTTGTTCGTGGCCCGCCTGCCAGAACCACCGGGTGACCCAAAGCTGCAGGATTACGACCAGATAATCTTTTTACGGTTTCACAGATGCTTCAAACACTTCAATGATTCAAGATGGCGGAAGTTAAAACTTCATACTAGAGGTCTTCACGGGTCCACTTTCATGGACCCAAACCGACCCGAGCTATTATCATAAGTTCGGGAGTCCGAACTCGAATGGACCCGCAATATTTGGACCCGGAACCAACTTGACCCGAGTCTTTAGTGTCCGACTACGAACCGAACCGAGTTACCCGAATAGAACCGAGACAATCCAGCCCATAGTTGCTCATGTTAAAGTTGTCTAGCGTTGAATAAAACTTGATTTTCTTAACTAAAGTTGTCTTCTTCTACCGGTTCAGTTGCTACATAGGCTATGTGATGTAAACAACAATAAATCCACGTCGTTATTTTCTTTGTGGATACAGATGCTATTGGTAGCAACTGCTAACGCTAATAGCAGTTGCTACATAGGCTACGTGATGGAAACGACAATAAATCCACGTCGTTATTTTCTTTGTGGATACAGATGCTATTGGTAGCAGCTGCTAACGCTAATAGCAGTTGCTACATAGACTACGTGATGTAAACAACAATAAATCCACGTCGTTATTTTCTTTGTGGATACAGATGCTATTGGTAGCAACTGCTAACGCTAATAGCAGTTGCTACATAGGCTACGTGATGTAAACAACAATAAATCCACGTCGTTATTTTCTTTGTGGATACAGATGCTATTGGTAGCAACTGCTAACGCTAATAGCAGTTGCTACATAGGCTACGTGATGTAAACAACAATAAATCCACGTCGTTATTTTCTTTGTGGATACAGATGCTATTAGTAGCAACTGCTAACGCTAATAGCAGTTGCTACATAGGCTACGTGATGTAAACAACAATAAATCCACGTCGTTATTTTCTTTGTGGATACAGATGCTATTGGTAGCAACTGCTAACGCTAATAGCAGTTGCTACATAGGCTATGTGATGTAAACAACAATAAATCTACGTTGTTATTATCTTTGTGGATACAGATGCTATTGATAGCAACTGCTAATGCTAATAGCCTACACCGGTCAGGACGTGTGGTGAATATGTTCTCTCATCCAGCGTTGTCATGTTGGTGATCCGTTGTGCTTTACAGCTGCCGGGCAAACCGCTAATAACACGCTAATAACACGCTACGGCAACACGGTTGTTTCATGACAAACACGCCACATTAATGAATAATTAATTAAACTGCCCCGAGTCCTGACATTAGCTGCCACCGCTAATATCTTTACCTCTCTGGAGTAAACGTGGACCCAGCCTGTCAGAGAGCACCGACCGGACCCGAGACTAACTGTACCGATTCAGACCCGAACCTGGAGTCACGTCTTTGTGAATGGACCCGAGACCCGATTCGGGTCGGGTCGGAACCTCTGGTTTTCGGGTTGTTCTGAAGACCTCTACTGCAGACTTTATTTTAATTGATCAACGATGAAACAAATAAAATCTTGAGGATCTTATCTACGTTTTTTTCAACTGATTTTTTTGACGTCGACGCAGAAAATCCAGAAGAAGTGATTAAAGACTGAAAATCTCCTCAGACCCGGTTAGAGACGTCACCTTCATCAGAGTCCGACAAACATCTGCGTCTAAATGTACCGAAGCTTGAACACGTGAACGGAAACAGCTGGTACGGCGGCGAGGAAAGAGACCGACCGCGACCAGAACGATATCCTGAAGGAGTTTTTCAGATCAGGAAACGATGTTTGAAAGAAGGAAAAAGCCGAACCCTAACTCACGACAGGATCGATCCACGTCTTCGCTAACTCTTAACGACGTTCTCTTGACTTATAGATCCGCTGCTCGGTTTCAGAGGTAACATGCAGCTACGTGAATCAGTATCCCAACGTTATGAACTCACTCAAGTCCGAATAATCGAGGAATCAAGTCACACGTAAAAAAAAAAAAAACAAATATATTTGATTGTATCAATAAACTGCAGGCTGACATGAAGAAATCCGACACATTTACAGCTAATTTTAATTGAAGGCAAAGAGAAAGAGCGATTTAAATAAATAAAAGTTTCTCATTCATCCATGATGATACGATCTCAGATGCTGGGGGGGGGGGGGGGGGGGGGGGGGGGGGGGGGGGGGGGGGGGGGGGGGGGGGGGGGGGGGGGGGGTTCATAATTATTAATAAAACTCTAAAAAGCCCAGCAGCTGGAGACAGAATTAAACAGGCCAAACAATGACGGTTCCTCCTTTTTACATCATTTTTTCCTGCCGTTTCCAATTCAAGGGTGATCTTAATCCCGTTCTCCTGAACTGGATCATTTCTAACAAAGCGACAGATTATAGAGCTGCAGTCCCCAAAACTATTAAACAGTTTGGTCTGGACATGGCTGGAGGTTAAAACATCCCAAAGTGAAAGGACTCTCTTTCTTTTTACTAACTCTGTTACTTCAAAATTACACATGATAATACATCCTATTATTATGTGCATGCCACTGCAGTGGCAGCACATATTGCAATGCTGCAGAATGGCCCAAAATGGCCCTGGGGGGGGCATAAAATGGCCCTCTGGAAAGTTGCCCCTGCGAGGGCATCTGGGGGGACACCGCCCTCGCTATGGAAGAAAAAAATCCAAAAAAACCCAAAAAACCACTGAGAAAATGGCAAAAAACGCGTTTCGGAAGGCGTATATTAGTATCCAGGATCGGTTTCCCTTTTTTTATTCCGCATCATTTTTGTCCGTTAATAGGGGCATAAGCGTAAGGTGCACACATGCATGGAATATATCAAAACGTAGGTCTCGACCGTGCGATGTGTGCTATTACTTTTCTCCGTCAAAAGTGTTACCATGGCGACGCTAGACGCCAAAAAACCGGTCCCAAATTGTCCCATAGAAATGAATGGGATTTTGAACGACTCCAAGTTAAGTCATGGGTTCAATCCCAGCTAGAGGCATATGTCGCGTGCCAGGCCGTAATGTGCACAAATGCATGAAATATATCAAAACGAAGGTCTCGACCGTGTGATGTGTGCTATTACTTTTCTTTGTCAAAAGTGTTACCGTGGCGACGGTAGATGCCAAAAACCGGTGAAAATTGTCTTCTTGGGCCCTCTTTGCCCTCTTTGGAGCTCTATAGCTCAGCCATATTTTATAGCACAGACACCATTCAAACTTTAAAGGGGTCACAAGACTTTGGACTATGACATATGATATATGACAATGATATATTTTTCCACAAAGACTTATACTCTCCTCTACCAAGCAAAGTCATGTGCCATGTTAGTCCAGTGGTAAAAGCAGCCGCCCCACATACGGGGACATCGAGTTCGATCCCACCCTAAAGCAAATGGCAAAATATGCCAGCTACAGTGGATGAATTTAAACTACTTAAAACTGCTCTAGTTTAAAAACGGAAAACATTCACCTAATAACAAATATAACTGTAGTAAACCTACAGTACAGCACGTTGCTTAAATAGATCGTTTAGACTTGTGTTTACACAAAGAGTTATACTCTTGTCTACCGTGTGACGTCATGTGCCACGTTAGTCCAGTGGTTAAGGCAGCCGCCTTCCATATGAGGGACAGCGAGTTCGATGCCAGCGTAAGGCAAGTTGCGTGCCAGCTACAGCGGATGAATTTTTTACTTTTTAAAACTGCTCTAGTTTAAAAACGGAAAACATTCACCAAATAGGAATTTTTTTTCTCCAGTTTCAAACTCGAGATCTCGAGTTTGAAAGTCGAGATCTCGAGTTTCAAACTCGAGATCTCGAGTTTGATTTGCAATGCAGTTGACTTGTGAAATGCGTGCGCTCGGCTGTGCGGAGGAACGGCTGCCGGAGAGAGAAGGAGAGTCCACCGCCCCGGGGGGCTGCGTAGACGGAGCTGGCAGAGTCCAGACTAGTGAGGTGTTTTGGACCGCGGCAGAGAGGGGGGCGAGACCCTCTCTGGCCGCAGGAGCCTCGAGGAGGACCGGCAGACGCCCCCGAACTACGAAAAGAACGATCGCGGCAGCCCAAGCACCGCCACCACAAAAACTACCTACCTAGCGGACCGAGATAGTGTGTTCATTGATAGCGTAACGGTTAGGCGCGTTGACTTTCAAACGGGAGACTCTGGTTCGAGTCTCCACCCTGCCAAAGTTTTTTTTTTTTTTTCAAGATTCAAGATCTTTCAAATCATTATTTGCTTTATTTGAGACCCCTGTCCTAATGTATTTAGTCAGTAGAAGACGTGCCGCGATAAGGAATTTCAGATCGAGTCCTTCAATTGCGCACAGGAGTTATGATTAGTTTATGTCAGAGCACTGGAGCATCGTTTATTAGTTAGCGCTTAGCTTGTTTAGCTTATTAAGCGCCACGAGCTCGACTACAGCTCCGGCGGTAGTGGTCCGTCGTGAACGAGAGCCGGAAAAGAGCCGGCTCTTTGAAGTGAACGACGGGAGCCGGCTCGTTTTGAGGTGGTTTGGACCGCGGCAGAGAGGGGGGCGAGACCCTCTCTGCCGCAGGAGCCTCGAGGAGGACCGGCAGACGCCCCCCGAAGTCCCCACCTGACTTCCCCGCACCCCTCCGCTCCAACCCAGGCAGTGTGCTGCTTTGTAGTGTAACGGTTTGATGCTTCGACTTTCACATGTTAGACTCCGGTTCGAATCCAGCCTGCGGATGCTTTTTTTTTTTTTTTTTGACTTTGTTTTTGTTTGTTTTTTATCATCTTATCACATTGTAAAATGGTTTAGTGTGATCGTCAAGTTTGTTTTCTGTGGGTTGAGAACGTCATTTAGCCTTGACATCACTGACCCTCCCTATGATGACCTCGACCTTTGGGGGCGGAGTTTCGCCATCACGCACGCCACGAATCCCATTTCTCAGCCTCTGTGTGGGCTAGAGACATGCTTTTTTCTCTAGTGGGTTACTAGTGGGTAGCCTTGACATCACTGACCCTCCCTATGATGACCTCGACCTTTGGGGGCGGAGTTTCGCCATCACACACGCCACGAATCCCATTTCTCAGCCTCTGTGTGGGCTAGAGACATGCTTTTTTCTCTAGTGGGTTACTAGTGGGTAGCCTTGACATCACTGACCCTCCCTATGATGACCTCGACCTTTGGGGGCGGAGTTTCGCCATCACGCACGCCACGAATCCCACTTCTCAGCCTCTGTGTGGGCTAGAGACATGCTTTTTTCTCTAGTGGGTTACTAGTGGGTAGCCTTGACATCACTGACCCTCCCTATGATGACCTCGACCTTTGGGGGCGCAGAGGGCCATTTTACTCAAGTGCTGGCAATAATACTCAAGTGCTGGCAATAAATGTGCTGCAAACAGGCATGCACATCTAAAAATTTCTTCAGAAATTTTTTTTTCTAGTTATGTGCATGCCAGTAGTGGCATGCACATATTGCAATGCTGCAGAATGGCCCGAAATGGCCCTGGGGGGGGCATAAAATGGCCCTGTGGGAAGTTGCCCCTGCGAGGGCATCTGGGGGGACACCGCCCTCGTTATGGAAGAAAAAAATCCAAAAAAACCCAAAAAACCACTGAGAAAATGGCAAAAAACGCGTTTCGGAAGGCGTATATTAGTATCCAGGATCGGTTTCCCTTTTTTTATTCCGCATCATTTTTTGTCCGTTAATAGGGGCATAACCGTAAGGTGCACACATGCATGGAATATATCAAAACGTAGGTCTCGACCGTGCGATGTGTGCTATTACTTTTCTCCGTCAAAAGTGTTACCATGGCGACGCTAGACGCCAAAAACCGGTCAAAATTGTCCCATAGAAATGAATGGGATTTTGAACGACTCCAAGTTAAGTCATGGGTTCAATCCCAGCTAGAGGCATATGTCGCGTGCCAGGCCGTAATGTGCACAAATGCATGAAATATATCAAAACGAAGGTCTCGACCGTGTGATGTGTGCTATTACTTTTCTTTGTCAAAAGTGTTACCGTGGCGACGGTAGATGCCAAAAACCGGTGAAAATTGTCTTCTTGGGCCCTCTTTGCCCTCTTTGGAGCTCTACTGCTCAGCCATATTTTATAGCACAGACACCATTCAAACTTTAAAGGGGTCACAAGACTTTGGACTATGACATATGATATATGACAATGATATATGTTTCCACAAAGACTTATACTCTCCTCTACCAAGCAAAGTCATGTGCCATGTTAGTCCAGTGGTAAAAGCAGCCGCCTCACATACGGGGACATCGAGTTCGATCCCACCCTAAAGCAAATGGCAAAATATGCCAGCTACAGTGGATGAATTTAAACTACTTTACTACTACTAAGTAGTAGTAAACTACTTAAAACTGCTCTAGTTTAAAAACGGAAAACATTCACCTAATAACAAATATAACTGTAGTAAACCTACAGTACAGCACGTTGATTGAATAGACCGTTTAGACTTGTGTTTACACAAAGAGTTATACTCTTGTCTACCGTGTGACGTCATGTGCCACGTTAGTCCAGTGGTTAAGGCAGCCGCCTTCCATATGAGGGACAGCGAGTTCGATGCCAGCGTAAGGCAAGTTGCGTGCCAGCTACGGCGGATGAATTTTTTTACTTTTTAAAACTGCTCTAGTTTAAAAAAAAAAAAAAAGAAAACATTCACCAAATAGGAATTTTTTTTCTCCAGTTTCAAACTCGAGATCTCGAGTTTGAAAGTCGAGATCTCGAGTTTCAAACTCGAGATCTCGAGTTTGATTTGCAATGCAGTTGACTTGTGAAATGCGTGCGCTCGGCTGTGCGGAGGAACGGCTGCCGGAGAGAGAAGGAGAGTCCACCGCCCCGGGGGGCTGCGTAGACGGAGCTGGCAGAGTCCAGACTAGTGAGGTGTTTTGGACCGCGGCAGAGAGGGGGGCGAGACCCTCTCTGCCGCAGGAGCCTCGAGGAGGACCGGCAGACGCCCCCCGAACTACGAAAAGAACGATCGCGGCAGCCCAAGCACCGCCACCACAAAACTACCTACCTAGCGGACCGAGATAGTGTGTTCATTGATAGCGTAACGGTTAGGCGCGTTGACTTTCAAACGGGAGACTCTGGTTCGAATCTCCACCCTGCCAATGTTTTTTTTTTTTTCAAGATTCAAGATCGTTCAAATCATTATTTGCTTTATTTGAGACCCCTGTCCTAATGTGTATTTAGTCAGTAGAAGACGTGCCGCGATAAGGGATTTCAGATCGAGTCCTTCAATTGCGCACAGGAGTTATGATTAGTTTATGTCAGAGCACTGGAGCATCGTTTTATTAGTTAGCGCTTAGCTTGTTTAGCTTATTAAGCGCCACGAGCTCGACTACAGCTCCGGCGGTAGTGGTCGGTCGTGAACGGCACCCGCGGGAGGGAGGACCTGAACCGTCTCTGCTGCAGAGGCGGGGGTTGGAGCGGAGGGGTGCGGGGAAGTCAGGTGGGGACTTCGGGGGGCGTCTGCCGGTCCTCCTCGAGGCTCCTGCGGCAGAGAGGGTCTCGAGTTTGATCTGGCTTCTGCAGCAGAGACGGAGATGGAGAGATCTCTCCATCAGAGGCCGCTGAGGCAGCGTACGGCTGCAGGCACCCCGCGGGAACTGCCGTCACGCCAGCCCTCTCTTCTCAAACGACTGTCACGCCAGCCCTCTTTGAAATATTTGTGCCGTTTTGCTCCGCTCCAACCCCCGCCTCTGCAGCAGAGACGGTTCAGGTCCTCCCTCCCGCGGGGGACCTGCGGAGGACACTTTATCTAAGAACGTGGTCTGCAAACTAACATACAGGTGATCTAAACTAAGTGTCTCCACCTGTATGTGCTGGAAACTGTCCGACTTGACTGCAGCTTTTTTGTCTCCACCTCCTGCTGTGGCCGCCTGATCTCGTCTACTCGCCAGGCGAGCCGCAGTTCATCTCAAACGCACCTAATGCTTCTACTGTGTCGATACCTTCACGAGGAGCGACCAGGATTTCAAACACGTTTGATTTCCTTGCGAGCACACGACTTGTGATCGGGAGCTCGTCGGGAGGTGTTGATCTCTCGTCGTTACCCCACGTATACTACACGAAGCACGACCCACGATAGGGTCGAAATTCGGCCCGATCCAAAAAATACTCGCACGACTGGAAAATCGGCTCAAAACGAGCCGACAGTCGTGCGAGTATTCTGTGGCTTTGCGGCTATGGAGCCCCGTTTGTGTCATAATTCAATGAATAAATGAGTCTATTATTATGAAATACAGACGTTTATTATTATGAAATACGTATCCATTATTATGAAATACATGTTTATTATTATGAAACATGTCCCATTATAATGAAAAAATTAAATAATTAAGAAAAAAAAAAAGAATTATGACCTAGCAGCCAATCACATAAATGGCTCCGCCCCCTCTGCTTTGATTGAGACACAAATCATTCTTATGAAAAACAAAGCCATTATTATGTAAAAGCTCATTCTTATGAAAAACGAAACCATTATCATAATAATGGGAAATATTTAATAATAATAAACATGCATTTCATAATAATGGGAAATATTTCATAATAATAAACGCCTGTATTTCATAAATAGATATCAAGATCATAATAGATTCATTTATTCATTGAATTATGACCTAAATGGGGCTCCATAAAATGCCACCAAAAAAGGCCCAAAACATCACTGACCCTCCCTATGATGACCTCCACCTTTGGGGGCCAAGTTTCACCATTTAGTTCATCCCATTCCTAATCAATATGATGTGGCTCCACCCTTTGCAACATGAACAGCTTCAACACTCCTAGGAAGTGTGTTTATTGGGGATTTTTGACCATTCTTCCAGAAGTGCATTTCTGAGGTCACACACTGATGCTGGCCCATGAAAATGTTGCATAAGAGCGTAACAGGTAACACGTCCAAACATGACCCTGCTCTGAAGATGGACGTGCATTAAGCTGCAGCAAGCGACAATAAATGTGCTGCAAGCGGGCATGCACATATCAAAATTTCTCCGAAATTTTCTAGTTATGTGCATGCCAGTAGTGGCATGCACATATTGCAATGCTGCAGAATGGCCCGAAATGGCCCTGGGGGGGGCATAAAATGGCCCTGTGGGAAGTTGCCCCTGCGAGGGCATCTGGGGGGACACCGCCCTCGTTATGGAAGAAAAAAATCCAAAAAAACCCAAAAAACCACTGAGAAAATGGCAAAAAACGCGTTTCGGAAGGCGTATATTAGTATCCAGGATCGGTTTCCCTTTTTTTATTCCGCATCATTTTTTGTCCGTTAATAGGGGCATAACCGTAAGGTGCACACATGCATGGAATATATCAAAACGTAGGTCTCGACCGTGCGATGTGTGCTATTACTTTTCTCCGTCAAAAGTGTTACCATGGCGACGCTAGACGCCAAAAACCGGTCAAAATTGTCCCATAGAAATGAATGGGATTTTGAACGACTCCAAGTTAAGTCATGGGTTCAATCCCAGCTAGAGGCATATGTCGCGTGCCAGGCCGTAATGTGCACAAATGCATGAAATATATCAAAACGAAGGTCTCGACCGTGTGATGTGTGCTATTACTTTTCTTTGTCAAAAGTGTTACCGTGGCGACGGTAGATGCCAAAAACCGGTGAAAATTGTCTTCTTGGGCCCTCTTTGCCCTCTTTGGAGCTCTATAGCTCAGCCATATTTTATAGCACAGACACCATTCAAACTTTAAAGGGGTCACAAGACTTTGGACTATGACATATGATATATGACAATGATATATTTTTCCACAAAGACTTATACTCTCCTCTACCAAGCAAAGTCATGTGCCATGTTAGTCCAGTGGTAAAAGCAGCCGCCCCACATACGGGGACATCGAGTTCGATCCCACCCTAAAGCAAATGGCAAAATATGCCAGCTACAGTGGATGAATTTAAACTACTTAAAACTGCTCTAGTTTAAAAACGGAAAACATTCACCTAATAACAAATATAACTGTAGTAAACCTACAGTACAGTACGTTGATTGAATAGACCGTTTAGACTTGTGTTTACACAAAGAGTTATACTCTTGTCTACCGTGTGACGTCATGTGCCACGTTAGTCCAGTGGTTAAGGCAGCCGCCTTCCATATGAGGGACAGCGAGTTCGATGCCAGCGTAAGGCAAGTTGCGTGCCAGCTACGGCGGATGAATTTTTTACTTTTTAAAACTGCTCTAGTTTAAAAACGGAAAACATTCACCAAATAGGAATTTTTTTTCTCCAGTTTCAAACTCGAGATCTCGAGTTTGAAAGTCGAGATCTCGAGTTTCAAACTCGAGATCTCGAGTTTGATTTGACTTGTGAAATGCGTGCGCTCGGCTGTGCGGAGGAACGGCTGCCGGAGAGAGAAGGAGAGTCCACCGCCCCGGGGGGCTGCGTAGACGGAGCTGGCAGAGTCCAGACTAGTGAGGTGTTTTGGACCGCGGCAGAGAGGGGGGCGAGACCCTCTCTGCCGCAGGAGCCTCGAGGAGGACCGGCAGACGCCCCCCGAACTACGAAAAGAACGATCGCGGCAGCCCAAGCACCGCCACCACAAAAACTACCTACCTAGCAGACCGAGATAGTGTGTTCATTGATAGCGTAACGGTTAGGCGCGTTGACTTTCAAACGGGAGACTCTGGTTCGAATCTCCACCCTGCCAATGTTTTTTTTTTTTCAAGATTCAAGATCGTTCAAATCATTATTTGCTTTATTTGAGACCCCTGTCCTAATGTATTTAGTCAGTAGAAGACGTGCCGCGATAAGGAATTTCAGATCGAGTCCTTCAATTGCGCACAGGAGTTATGATTAGTTTATGTCAGAGCACTGGAGCATCGTTTATTAGTTAGCGCTTAGCTTGTTTAGCTTATTAAGCGCCACGAGCTCGACTACAGCTCCGGCGGTAGTGGTCGGTCGTGAACGGCACCCCGCGGGAGGGAGGACCTGAACCGTCTCTGCTGCAGAGGCGGGGGTTGGAGCGGAGGGGTGCGGGGAAGTCAGGTGGGGACTTCGGGGGGCGTCTGCCGGTCCTCCTCGAGGCTCCTGCAGCAGAGAGGGTCTCGAGTTTGATCTGGCTTCTGCAGCAGAGACGGAGATGGAGAGATCTCTCCATCAGAGGCCGCTGAGGCAGCGTACGGCTGCAGGCACCCCGCGGGAACTGCCGTCACGCCAGCCCTCTCTTCTCAAACGACTGTCACGCCAGCCCTCTTTGAAATATTTGTGCCGTTTTGCTCCGCTCCAACCCCCGCCTCTGCAGCAGAGACGGTTCAGGTCCTCCCTCCCGCGGGGGACCTGCGGAGGACACTTTATCTAAGAACGTGGTCTGCAAACTAACATACAGGTGATCTAAACTAAGTGTCTCCACCTGTATGTGCTGGAAACTGTCCGACTTGACTGCAGCTTTTTGTCTCCACCTCCTGCTGTGGCCGCCTGATCTCGTCTACTCGCCAGGCGAGCCGCAGTTCATCTCAAACGCACCTAATGCTTCTACTGTGCGATACCTTCACGAGGAGCGACCAGGATTTCAAACACGTTTGATTTCCTTGCGAGCACACGACTTGTGATCGGGAGCTCGTCGGGAGGTGTTGATCTCTCGTCGTTACCCCACGTATACTGCACGAAGCACGACCCACGATAGGGTCGAAATTCGGCCCGATCCAAAAAATACTCGCATGACTGGAAAATCGGCTCAAAACGAGCCGACAGTCGTGCGAGTATTCTGTGGCTTTGCGGCTATGGAGCCCCGTTTGTGTCATAATTCAATGAATAAATGAGTCTATTATTATGAAATACAGACGTTTATTATTATGAAATACGTATCCATTATTATGAAATACATGGTTTATTATTATGAAACATGTCCCATTATAATGAAAAAATTAAATAATTAAGAAAAAAAAAAAGAATTATGACCTAGCAGCCAATCACATAAATGGCTCCGCCCCCTCTGCTTTGATTGAGACACAAATCATTCTTATGAAAAACAAAGCCATTATTATGTAAAAGCTCATTCTTATGAAAAACGAAACCATTATCATAATAATGGGAAATATTTAATAATAATAAACATGCATTTCATAATAATGGGAAATATTTCATAATAATAAACGCCTGTATTTCATAAATAGATATCAAGATCATAATAGATTCATTTATTCATTGAATTATGACCTAAATGGGGCTCCATAAAATGCCACCAAAAAAGGCCCAAAACATCACTGACCCTCCCTATGATGACCTCCACCTTTGGGGGCCAAGTTTCACCATTTAGTTCATCCCATTCCTAATCAATATGATGTGGCTCCACCCTTTGCAACATGAACAGCTTCAACACTTCTAGGAAGTGTGTTTATTGGGGATTTTTGACCATTCTTCCAGAAGTGCATTTCTGAGGTCACACACTGATGCTGGCCCATGAAAATGTTGCATAAGAGCGTAACAGGTAACACGTCCAAACATGACCCTGCTCTGAAGATGGACGTGCATTAAGCTGCAGCAAGCGACAATAAATGTGCTGCAAGCGGGCATGCACATATCAAAATTTCTCCGAAATTTTCTAGTTTTTATTATTATTCCGCATCATTTTTTGTCCGTTAATAGGGGCATAACCGTAAGGTGCACACATGCATGACATATATCAAAACGTAGGTCTCGACCGTGCGATGTGTGCTATTACTTTTCTCCGTCAAAAGTGTTACCATGGCGACGCTAGACGCCAAAAACCGGTAAAAATCTGCTTTCTTTGGAGCTCTATAGCTCAGCCATATTTTATCGCAGAGACACCATTCAAACTTTAAACGGGTCACAAGACTTTGAACGATAACATACTGAAGCCGTGTATTGTTGTGATTTATCGTCTCTGAGAAATCGCGATTTACGTTTTATGATTTTTCAGACATGTCTTTGCACTCCCATTTCTCAGCCTCCTCTGTGTGGGCTAGAGACATGCTTTTTTTCTCTAGTGGGTTACTAATGGGTAGCCTTGACATCACTGACCCTCCCTATGATGACCTTGACCTTTGGGGGCGGAGTTTCGCCATCACGCCATCACGCACGCCACGAATCCCATTTCTTTCTCAGCCTCTGTGTGGGCTAGAGACATGCTTTTTTCTCTAGTGGGTTACTAGTGGGTAGCCTTGACATCACTGACCCTCCCTATGATGACCTCGACCTTTGGGGGCGGAGTTTCGCCATCACGCACGCCACGAATCCCATTTCTCAGCCTCTGTGTGGGCTAGAGACATGCTTTTTTCTCTAGTGGGTTACTGGTGGGTAGCCTTGACATCACTGACCCTCCCTATGATGACCTCGACCTTTGGGGGCGGAGTTTCACTATCACGCACGCCACGAATCCCATTTCTCAGCCTCTGTGTGGGCTAGAGACATGCTATTTTCTCTCGTGGGTTACTAGTGGGTAGGCTTGACATCACTGACCCTCCCTATGATGACCTTGACCTTTGGGGGCGGAGTTTCGCCATCACGCACGCCACGAATCCCATTTCTCAGCCTCTGTGTGGGCTAGAGACATGCTATTTTCTCTAGTGGGTTACTAGTGGGTAGCCTTAACTTCACTGACCCTCCCTATGATGACCTCGACCTTTGGGGGCGGAGTTTCGCCATCACGCACGCCACGAATCCCATTTCTCAGCCTCTGTGTGGGCTAGAGACATGCTATTTTCACTAGTGGGTTACTGGTGGGTAGGCTTGACATCACTGACCCTCCCTATGATGACCTCGACCTTTGGGGGCGAAGTTTCACCATTTAGTTCATCCCATTCCTAATCAATATGATGTGGCTCCACCCTTTGCAGCATGAACAGCTTCAACACTCCTAGGAAGTGTGTTTATTGGGGATTTTTGACCATTCTTCCAGAAGTGCATTTCTGAGGTCACACACTGATGTTGGCCCATGGAAATGTTGCATAAGAGCGTAATAGGTAACACGTCCAAACATGACCCTGCTCTGAAGATGGACGTGCATTAAGCAGCAGCAAGCGACAATAAATGTGCTGCAAGCAGGCATGCACATATCAAAATTTCTCTGAAATTTTCTAGTTATTATTATTATTAACGATCACGCACCAATTACTCTCATTTTGGGCATAAATAAATCTCTCAAAACCAACAACAGGTGGCAGTTTAATGCATCACAACTCAATGATTCAGATAATTATATTAAAAAGAAAATGGCATCCTTCCTTGAAATAAATAGCTCACCTGAAATATCTTCATTACTTCTTTGGAGACAGGAGGACAGATCATCTCAAAGTTTAAGTCACAGATGAAGGATTTAGCAATAATTCAGGATCTTCCAGGTTCAGTATTTACACGACTACAACCAGATTCTTTTGTGAATCAAAGAACAACAATGCTCTTATAGGTTAATGACACCAGGTTCCCTCATGGCATGAGATCAGACTTAAAAGACTTAGGGCCCAATCTTCCGCCAAACCTCCTAAAGCCGCTATTAAAGGGGCGTTCCCACGCAAAAAATGCAACCTTCCACCTCCCTAAACCCGCGATCTTAACTGCGCTAACCGCTATATTATGCATATATTATGGGAGTGGTTAGGGCGTTCCACCTGTTTAACCAATCAGTGCGTCAGTAGCCGTTGCCTTTAAGAGCAGGTTGCGCTACCCGCTATTAGCAATCTTCCGCTTCCCTAAAGCCGCTACCCGCTAACCGCTATGGAGCGTCTTTTCACCCAGATCGGAGCAGCTCTCATGGGCAGCTGGTCTGGGACTCTGCTGTAGAGCTTCCTCCTCTTCCTTCCTCCTCCTCCTCTGCACTGATATATACATAACTAGCTCTAACTAATGTGGAGCAAATGATTTAATCATTTCTTTTAGTACTCCAAGAAGTTTCAACAAACTGCTCAAAAAAAAAAAATAGAGCCAGTGAGCCTCCAGGAAAGCATTTCTTAACTAGAAAAGCACTTGGAGAGCGCAGACCTCCGCCAAGCACAACAGTTCTCCCATATAGCGATTTACAGATTGAGATAAAATCCGTGTTCTGGATCAGATCCGGATTAGCCTTTAAAATTTGATATCCTAAACACGCGATCGCAAGATATCAAGTTTGTGGAAATCGCAAAAGACATGGCCATTGTCACACCTACAATGTGAGTAAGGGAGTCGGCATAGCGGGTAGCGGCTTTAGGGAGGCGGAAGATTCAATTAGCGGTTAGCGGAGGTTCCTAAACCTGCAGTTTGTGGGTAGCGGCTAGCTAACACCGCCCCCAGTTCCTCTCTGAACGTCCAACTCGATCAAAACCCTTCACTATTTCCCTCCAACTGTGGAAACCTGATCTTGAAATCATTCAGAATGATCTGAGACACTTTCAGTTCCACCACCATGTCAAACTTGTAACTAAACTCTGCATAAAAACATAAAATGTGCATATGAAAGACCTGAATTCCACATTTGAGCGTTTTATCGTCATCGACTGAGGAGAAGATAAATATGTGAGAGGAAACAAAATAGATGTCCACTTCCTCTCATTCAGAGACTGTCGATGAACTCTGTCCTTCCTCTCGTGTGCTTAACATTTATAAGCAGTAATGGAAAAGAAAAGAGCAGGCTGTTGAGTATTGAGTATTGCTCTTTTTATTTGCCTCCTTATTGAATTAACATTTAACATTTTCCATTTGTTGGATGGTTTTTAACCCAGGGCAGCTCACAGTTTAATGAGGGGAGCCTTGGTCAGTATGGACATCCTGGACGTCTCGCTCCATATTATCATATTAGGTTTAAACAAAGCCCCTGCAGCGGTTCTCAGGTTCAATTCTACCTGTCAGACCTCATTGAACACTTGAATTATTATTTTCAAAATATCCTCAAACAGATTTCTGCGTAAAGCTTCAAACAGGGAATACAATTAGACTGTATACCAATATAATCTGATGCAGTTTCCCCTGTAAAGGTCTCTGTTTGTATTTATACTGACTCACAGTGAAGCCCCGCCCCCTCCTTCTCTTTTATATTTAAAAGTTAAAGGAGGGTTAGGGTGGGGGGGGGGAGGGGGAAAGGGGTGTTACCTGTTGATGGTGTTACTGCAGTATTACCCATATTATCATAATATTATTAGAGGTGCACGATAACTATCAGGAAATTATGACGTCATCCCGATAAGTCCGATATCACGACAAATAGCCCCGATAACATTTATATTTCTGTCAACACAGCAGTGTCTCGCTCCCTCTGAGCCTTGAATGACCGGCAGTGAATGTTATGTTCAAGTGACGTCGGCATAATCAGAAAAACGATTACTCAATCAGGAAAATCAAGAATACCCCCTCATGCCAGAAAACAACCCGTTAACTCGTCATGATTTTAGTAGTTGCTGACTTTAATCGCAGTATTTTCCCTCATGTTACACATAAAAAAGAAAAAAAAATAGAAAAGGTTGAAAGAACAACTAGCAAACGAGGGAACGGAGGAATTTACGTTACACCTTGAATGCAGCCTGCAGCACAGCGCTGATCACAACAAACATGGCGGCGTGGAACTTGGTTAAAGTTTCAGAAGAAGATAGTTTGGTGGTTATTTGTGACGAATCCTCCGAGTGAATTCTACGAGGAGGGAAGCACAAGCTTTAATACGTAAAACCTGATCAGCCTCCTACAACATAACAATCACTTCCATGGAGGTTTGAAATCGTGCTAACGCGAGCTAACGGAAGCTAATGCTAACATGCGCAAGCCAGCAGCACACTCCCCTCTCCCTCATTCCTCTCATCTAAAGCTTCCAAGAGATTTAGAAATAAAAAAACAAAAACTACTAAACCTCATTTACTTTAATTAAAGGTATTAATTTAAATGGAACCACAAGCCAAAATCCTTTAAATGTTAATCTTTTTCAGTTAGTAATTCTGATGCATGTATTTCCATCAGTTCAAGGAGCCTTTATTTTTTAGTCATTTTTTAGTCAGTAATGAACATTATTTAACTTGAGATATCAAATAGGTTTGTTTGATAGCTTTACGAAAATGTTTGAGAGGCTTGACAATAGTTTTTCATTGGAAAAAATAAATATCTGTTCATTTAAAAAGTCAAAACTATTTTTGATTATATTCATAGTATTGATGTAATGATCTTAGATACATGTGTGTGTTATCGATTATGGTATTGGTTTTAAAAAACAGTTATCGTGCATCCCTAAATATTATTCCAATAATACATGGGCTCGTCGGATTATAATGCAGCATAGTGATGTCAGAATCCAGCTTCTTTAGCTAATTTGTGTCCTTTTTGGGTCGTTGACTCTTTAAACTGAGACCCAACGATCCTTCGGATCCTTAAGTCCGTATAAACATCCGTAGAAATGTCTCTGATTACAGAGAAACACGTCTGGAGACGATAGTTGATGGAAGCAAAGATTTAAATTACCATTCATCTACATGAAATGTTATTGCACGCTATTTAAAGACATGTTTATCTTGATAAAATGCTTTAATTCATTAAGGCTCCAATGATAAAGTGAGCTACGTGAACCACAGCAGAGGATTCAGGTTCTGTTCAGGGTCCAACAAAAGGAGGAAAACATTAAAGGAGCTTTACAAGCTAACATCATCCCACGTACGGCAGAACAAACGAAAAGGAAAACAGCAGCTCTAAAAATAAAGTTTAGAAAGAACAGTGAAAATGTCAAAGGGACAGTCTAAAAAAAATGATCTTAGTTTCCCAAAATAGATGATTTTTTTTTTCTCTCTTCCAAGAATAAATAGAAGAGGCATGAACAGCGAATGAAAATGATCCTCCAGCACTAGTGCATCAACGGCGTACCAGACGCTGTAATCTGCTGCTCGGATCAGAACCGTGAAATGCTCGTGTGAGACGTGAAACTCTCAGCGTCATGACAGTCAGCAGATCTCTCGGTTCAGACGTGATCCTGTGAATCTCACGTTCGACGCCTGGTTTCAGTCAGACGCCGGTTCCAGCCCGAGGCCCGATCCAGCCTGCTTTCAACGCTTTCACTGTTTGTTGGCAGCCTCCATCTGAGGCGCTTCAACAGTCATTACACATTTTTCTTGAAGTGCCTTTTGTTGCTTTCTCTGAGCATTTGGGGGGCCACAAACGCTCGCTCGCCTTCTTCTTCTTTGTTTGAATAAGTTTGTGATTTCCCCGCACAGCCCTGAGCAAACGAGTCGCTGCAGAAACACAGTTCTGAAACCACAGAAACCGCTTTTCTTCCCCTCTTCCCCGCTGAATTAGCATCTTTGCAGCATTTAAAATGAAAACATTGTGGGCTGGAACGCACCGAGGTGCTTGTTCCTTTTCATTTTCTCTCCATCTTAATCGCTGCTTTTCTCCAAAGGATCCCCCGCTGACGGCTGGAAGACATTAAGTCTTAAGTCTCATCCGTGGTAAATAGATTTGTCAGCCGTTATTTCCTGCCACCTAAGATACACCTGTGCCAGTTAGCGTTGCCTTAAACCCTTAATTATCATTCTGCTCCTTTACAAAGACAGATATTTTTTCAGTCTGATCAGGGTTATAATAGTTTTAGTTTTTAGTTTAGTTTTTCCAAATTCAGTTAGTTTTAATTCGTTTTTAGAGCAGTTTTGCTAGTTTTTATTCGTTTTTGTTTTGAAATACTTAATTTTAGTTTAATTTTTATTAGTTTCAGTGTTAGTTTTAGTTTTATTTTGTAAATTAGGGTTGTAATTTTGGTTGGAGTGAAGCACTGAACTTTTTGAAGGCTATCGAATCACATAGTCGTGTTTACATTCTGGTCTCAATAAACATATTTATCAATGCGTCTTCCCTCTTGTGGTGTTCCTGCGTATTTACTGACCAGCAGCTATCTGGTCTCCATGGAAACAGTCCATTATAGTTGCTGTTTTCTCCCGTTCCTTCCTAACGCTGACTGGCCTGCAGCTGTAGCTTCTCTTTCCAGGGGGCTAGCTTAGGTTAGCTTATCCAGCTAGTCTTGGTTAGCCTTCTTTCCAGGGGGCTAGCTTAGGCTAGCTTATCCAGCTAGTCTTGGTTAGCCTTCTTTCCAGGGGGCTAGCTTAGACTAGCTTATCCAGGTAGTCTTGGTTAGCCTTCTTTCCAGGGGGCTAGTTTAGGCTAGCTTATCCAGCTAGTCTTGGTTAGCCTTCTTTCCAGGGAGCTAGCTTAGGCTAGCTTATCCAACTAGTCTTGGTTAGCCTTCTTTCCAGGGGGCTAGCTTAGGCTAGCTTATCCAGGTAGTCTTGATTAGCCTTCTTTTCAGGGGGCTAGCTTAGGATAGCTTATCCAGGTAGTCTTGGTTAGCCTTCTTTCCAGGGGGCTAGCTTAGGCTAGCTTATCCAGCTAGTCTTGGTTAGCCTTCTTTCCAGGGGGCTAGCTTAGGCTAGCTTATCCAGCTAGTCTTGGTTAGCCTTCTTTCCAGGGGGCTAGCTTAGACTAGCTTATCCAGGTAGTCTTGGTTAGCCTTCTTTCCAGGGGGCTAGTTTAGGCTAGCTTATCCAGCTAGTCTTGGTTAGCCTTCTTTCCAGGGAGCTAGCTTAGGCTAGCTTATCCAACTAGTCTTGGTTAGCCTTCTTTCCAGGGGGCTAGCTTAGGCTAGCTTATCCAGCTAGTCTTGATTAGCCTTCTTTTCAGGGGGCTAGCTTAGGCTAGCTTATCCAGCTAGTCTTGGTTAGCCTTCTTTCCAGGGGGCTAGCTTAGGCTAGCTTATCCAGCTAGTCTTGGTTAGCCTTCTTTCCAGGGGGCTAGCTTAGGCTAGCTTATCCAGCTAGTCTTGGTTAGTATTCCACACATTGTATCACCTGCTTCTACAACAAGACACTTATTTTTATCGTTAACACAGTCATAGTCAAAGAAATCCCAAATAGGACTGAGACGCTTTCTACCAAATTTTACCGCAGCATCACTGCTGATCAGTTTTTTTTTTTTTTTTGCGGTTGTTGTTGTACGGCGGAACGAAGTTAATAGATTTCAAACGTTTATGGGGAAAAAAAATTACAAACACGAAAACGAAGGATGTTTTTGACATTATTATAGTTAATTTTATTTCGTTTTATAAACAAATAATACAGTTACAGTTAGTTGGTTTTTTTTTTAAACTCTCGTTTTTATTTTATTTCAGTTAACGAAAATGTTTTTTCAATTCTAGTTTTTGTTATTTCATTGGTTTTCGTTAATAATAATAACCCTGGTCCGAGCCGTTGATCTCTTTTTCTGTATGTGTAGGTGTGAAACGATTATAAAACATATTTTCAGCATCTTTGGCTCATCCTGCTGCTGTTGGTTTACCTGATGCGTCCAGGTGTGTGGACCTCCATCAGCCTGATCCTCTCTACTTAATATTAAAACTAAACAAATGTTGTCAAAGATGGGGGATGTTAAAATTTAGTGAGTCTGACATCGTCCTTGAAATGAAAAATACCAGCTGGTTTAAAAACAAGAAAAAAAAAAGTGAAGTTTTCACAGGGGTTTTAGCAGCAGATGGAGTTTCCTAATTGTGGTCTAATTGCAGATTAGCTGCTGTTGGGCCCTTCGGCCACGCTTGTGTTTAAACGGAGGAGTTGGCTGCACCTGCTCTCCTCCGGAGGTTTCCGGAGGTTTCTGGAGGTTTCTGGACCTCCAAAGCATCTCGTCATGACTAATCATGAGCTCAGCTTCTTTACCCCGGCGCTCTTCACCTGCAGCGATCTGTGAGGTGGTCGTCTTGTCTCCAAAACCCCAACGCTGTGCTTCCTGCTACGTTCAAGGAGTGAATGTTAGCGCTGCAGCCCAGAGACTAAACGGAGGGTTTAATCTTGAAACATGACGTTTTCTCGACCGCGAGGTCGTCTCACTTCATTTGTTCTAGGAGAGGAAAAGAGAAGTGCGTCGGCTGGCGGTCGACTCATCAGCTAATGACGTAGCTGCTGGGAAGCTACGTTACGACTGGACACATAACACCCAAAGATAGCAGCTTGTATAACCTGTAAAAAGGTTCAACAGTAACCGAAATAAACAAACTAAACCTGCTGATGTTCTTTCATACGGCCAGCAGTACGGAGGGAACGATGAAAGTAGAGACCAGCGGCAACCTCGCTGCTTCATTCAGGCTTTCTACAGTCATGGAAAAAATTATTAGACCACCATTTTTTCTTCAGTTTCTTGTTCATTTTAATACCTGGTACCACTAAACGTCATCATGTGACTAAAACAGACAGAAAAGAAAACACTGAATGCATAAAAGCAGTGTTTTTGGCAGTACAACGCCATAGCTATTGATGTAAAAACTTAAGTGATTTAGGTTATAATCAAGAAAACCATGGAAAATGGTAAGATATCAGCTCTTAAATAAAACTCTTATGAGCAATCTTTGTGGTTATCGTTATGTTTGTCCAAACAAATGTACCTTTAGTTGTACCAGGCATTAAAATGAACAAGAAACTGAAGAAAACAAGGGGGGTCTAATCATTTTTTCCATGACTGTAGAACGAAAGTAGGAAAACTGGAAACAGGTACTTTATTTATCCCTCAAGGGAAATTAGTGTTTCAGCAGCAGATCACTTTACAGGAACAAAAGAGAAATGTCTAGATATAAAAACAATAACTAATAAAGGTACAAGGACAGTGTAAAAAGGAGAAATAATACAGATGCAGTGCAGTGAACAATAACCGTATTTTCTGGACTATAAAGCGCACCTGAATATAAGCCGCACCCGAATATAAGCCGCACCTGAATATAAGCCGCACCCGAATATAAGCCGCACCTGAATATAAGCCGCACCTGAATATAAGCCGCACCAATTAAAATATAAACAAAATATATATTTTGTCACATATAAGCTGCTGCTGGTATCCAGGCTGAGAAATAAGATATTTACATTTAAAGATTTTGTACCATCGGTGTTTATTCACATACCTGAACTGATTGTTTCTGAACCTGTAACACGGCAGTAAAAGTTCTGATCAAACGAAACAGAAAAGTCATTGATGCTTTTATTCATTTTAGAGTTGTTCCGATCCGATCTAGTCATCGGAAATCGGGCCGATCACGTGGTTTCAGAATTGATCGTAATTGATCAATTTAAATGGAAGTGCTATGTTCTTTAGTACTGAGACTGTTGAACAGTGACTGTTCTATAACTAAATGTGTTTTATAATAATTCTCCCAAAGAAAAAAGAAAGAAAGAAGAGTGTTTAAATAAGTTATTGTTTATTTTATGAGATAAAAAAAAGCTATTAATCTCCGCGTGGATGCAGGCCTATTTATTAATGTACACAGTTAATAAAATGCGTGGGAAATTAAACTCTGTTTGCCCACTCAAAAAAAGTGAAATCGGATCGGGAAAAAATCGGGAATCGGCCGATCATCAAAATTAAAAGATCGGAATTGGATCGGGACCCAAAAAACGTGATCGGGACATCCCTATTCATTTTCCTCCTGAACACTAAAACCAAGTTGCTTTATTTTTCCTCCTCCTGTGTACTGAAACCCCCCCCCCCCCACACACAGCAAAGACATCCAGAACCGACCCGTGAAACGGACCCGTATCAGGGTCCACTCAGTGCCGGATCCTCTTTGGAGCCGGATCACGGACCTGCTGGCTCCACGCTGCGTCAGGTCCACATCTGTGATTAAAACCTTACCTCTGTGGCGGGTCAGAACCCTGAAATCCGCTGAGGAACCAACAAACTGATAAATCCAGGTGTGTCTGAGTAGCTACAGTGGTCAGACACACCTGGATTAATCAGTTTGTCCAATAATAACAGGTATTGATGCTAAATGAATGTAGCGTAGCATAGCCAACATAGGCTACTGAACAAAAACAGAATAGCCTTTAACTACTGGGTTTATGTTTTTGGTTTTTGCACTTCCTGTTAGAGCGCCCCCTGAGGGCTGAAGAAAAGCTGCATCTCTGTATAAACCTCATGGTTTAAAGCGCGGGACAAAAGTAGCGGCTTATAGTCCGGAAAATACGGTATTACCGTTACAGTTACAGCTGTTAGAATAAATGTAGATAAAACTGAAATGGAAAACAGAAAAAAGATACGGGCGATTAATCTAAATTTAATGGAGGATTACGAGCCGTCAGAACAAGTAGGGACAGGTGTTTACAGGTGGAGGATGATGGAGGATGATGGAGCGGACCTCCAGAACCGTTCTGGATGAGTCTCCTGAACCCGAAAGGAGATGAAAAACGGTGTCATCTGGTTCTGGGACGACAGCAGATCTGGTCACATCTGTCTGATTTACACCTGATCTCTGTTCTTCCTCTTTAATCTGACTTTTCTACGGTGTTTTGGATCCTGTTCTGCTTCAGGTCTGTTGGTGGTTCTGGTGCTTTTTAACAGCCGTTGTGACGGCGGGAAAGATTTACTAAAGTAATACCCAGAACAAGACCCAGATCCAGACGGGTCGAGGAGGAGACATTCAGGCTGGCTGCAGTAAAGATATTTGAACAGTTTGTTTCCTTGATTACTAGGAATCATGGGTAATTAAAACTGACGTGGATTATTGAGGAGCAGCTACCTGGTGGCAGGATTATTATTCTGCGTCTGTGATGTCACAGAACCTGTAAATCTGAACCGATCAATGAGTTTCAGCCAGACTCAGTGCGTTTACATGGGAAGTTTAATTCCTCTTTAATTCAGAATTAAAGTTAAATCCGAATAAAAGTTACCATGTAAACACTTAATTCCGTATGAAAATGTCAATTCCGAATTAAACTTAATTCCGAAGTAAGTGGATGGTTTATTCTGATTTTAATTCCAAATTAAATAATTCCGCGGTCATGTTTACACTCATTCCTGTTTAAATTAATTTCCGTCTTTCTGCGCATGCTAGTTCTCTTGCCCGTCTGTCGCGATGGCGCTTATATTCCGCGCTGGGCTTGTTTTCAAAACAAAGTTTCAAGATGGCGGCACGCAGTAAACGGTGTTCAAGAGCAGAGACGATTTATTTAATAAATAGCTTGGAGGAACTGGAAATAATTAAAAGAACAGATGGCAGGAAACATTAAAATTGTGAGCTTTTCAAAGCGGCCAGGTTAAATGAAGGAGGTTTCACAGATAGAGACGCCACCCAGGTCAAAAATAAGTGGAATGTTGTTGCTAACTGAGTTAGCTAAGTTTGTTTTCTTCCGGTAGACGTAAATACGTAAAGACGTCCCCATCCAATCAGAACCCTTCCCAACCCCCAGACCTAAAGCGGAGTTGGATAAAGCCGAACAAACGTGTTTTCCATGTAAACCTTAATTCAGAATTACTATTTCCATGTAAACTCGAAGGAAAATAGTTTAATTAGGAATTATTTAATTCCTAATTATTAATTCCGAATTAAAAAACATCATGTAACCGCAGCCAGTGTTGTGTTTGGTAAATAAATGTGCTCCAGTGCATAAAAAGTGACTTTCATCAGAATAGATATGTTTTAATAAAGGGTTTAATCTCTAACTTTAGCGTTTTGGCACCTTTTTAAACAGATTCTATCTCTTGTGATGTTGTTAAACGGTGTCATTAACCTAACGAGACTGGTAGGACGAACACAGAGTTAAAGACGGGAGTTGGTTTGGTCGTAGCTGCTGATGGCGAGCTGTCGGGTTTTTGTTCTGCTCCCCAGAGTTCTGTCCCGTTCACGGCGGTCCCAGCGCTCCACGGCACCGCGCCGGCGCTGTTAGCAGGTCCAGATTACTACGGATCCATCCATTATTCATCCTCAGCAGCAGCAGCCTGCAGTCTGGTTTCAGTCTCTGCTTCATCAGGGTTTTAACCACAGCAGTAAATGACTCCCATAAACGTGAAAACCTCTGGCCTGCAGCTGGATGGACCTGCCGGGTTACTCACCACCAGTTGGTTCTGGAGGTCCAGCGGTCCCTGGAGACGTGAACGTCAGCTGTCACATCTGTGCAGCTGCACAAACATGGATGTTGTAGAAAAACACGCAGCATCACTCACATCCTCTCACTATTTTAGCAACTAAAATTCTCTGTACCGTCTTTTTTGTTTTTCTTTTACACTTGTTTGTTAAAATGTATGAGGTCCATAACTGGAGCGTTTGCCCTAATGTGATATTTTCATTTAAATTCAAATTCAAAATACCTTTTTGATCCCCAAAGGGAGGTGAGATGAAATCCTGCCATCTCACTTTTCTTTTTCTTTTTTCTTTTTTTACATGTATTTTGATAACAATGACGACAGTAATCCATCGTAAAACTCTGCCCATTCTTATCGTTCCCCCAGGATCAATAAGTTTATATCAGCGGATTCTCAGGCTGAAGGAGATCAAGCTAACTGTTATGGTGGCAGTAGATTTAAGAAATCTTTGTTTAAGTTGTGTGTTCAGGAGTTACGTAACGCTCAGTCACGGATCCTTTAGGGACGATATATGTTATAGATGTAAACATCGACTCATTTTATCCCAAAGTTGATCAAAAGTGTCATTGTGATTTTTTATTGTGGTTTTTTAATGGTTTAACTGGTGAACATTCCCACATGGGAGCAATGTGAGCAGATTTTTGTGTCTTTAAAGCCCATTTTAAACATATTTACCCAGTAAAGTGAACTCTGTGGATAATTTTATATTGTATGAGTTGTAGATTTACATTAGCAGCTGAATAAAATATATTTTTGCAAATTTGGGGCCAGAATTCTTCATTGGTGGTGAGTTTTAAGTCCTCCATCCATCCATTTTCTATACCCGTTTTATCCTTGAAGGGTCACGGGGATCTGCTGGAGCCTATCCCAGCCGTCTACGGGCGAAAGGCAGGGGTTCACCCTGGACAGGTCGCCAGTCCATCGCAGGGCCACACATAGAGACAAACAACCATTCACACTCACATGCACTTCTACGGGCAATTTAGAATTATCAATTAACCTAACATGCATGTCTTTGGACTGTGGGAGGAAGCCGGAGTACCCGGAGGAAACCCACGCAAGCACGGGGAGAACATGCAAACTCCACACAGAAAGGCCCCGAGGTTCAATCCAGGACCCCCCCCCGCCGAGGTTCGAACCAGGAACCTTCTAGCTGTGAGGCAACAGTGCTAACCACTAAGCCACCGTGCTGCCGAGTTTTAAGTTTTAAGTCCTGCTCCCATTTAATGAAGGGACTGAGATTGTACGGTCAATTGTTGAAATTAATTTATAAATTTTACAGAAGATTTTTTGGTGACTAGAGATTCTAGTAAATTCTAAGGAGACTGAGGTTAGTTCAGGGCATCTCAGTTTCCAGCAGAACCTTCAGCTGCAGGATCCTGAGGTCGGTAACGTTCAGTCTTCAGTCTGGACCGCAGCAGAACCTCATCTCTATCCGCTCTCATCACACTTCACTTCTCCGTTACCGTCTGTTCTGCAACGAGCCCAAACAAATGTTCTGCAGAAACCCAAAAAGATAACCGGGCTTTGCTCTCGCTCAACGCAGATGAGTAATTTCTGTGAAGCAGCTCTCTGGTTGTTTGCATGTAATTTATTTCCCGTCAGAACGGATCAAACGTCTGCAAGCTGAGTGTCGTGAACGATCAGTTTCATTTTAGAGCTTAATGCTGGTGTCCCCCCCCCCCCCCCCCCCCCCCCCACCAGGAGGGTGAGGGGGGTCCATGGGCTTTTACCCAGAGGGCCATCCAGCCGCCTTTTGGATGTCCTGCCTAAAAACTGTTTAACTTTTAAATTAATACTTTTAATTATAGTAAATAATTATTATTATTATAATTATCGTAACTTATAGTATAGTTATAGTTATAGTTATAGTAAATGAGGTTCAGTAGTTTTTTATTTTTTAATCTCATGGAAGCTTTAGATGAGAGGAATGAAGGAGGGGAGACTGCTGCTGGCTTGCACACGTTAGCATTAGCTTCCGTTAGCTCACGTTAGCGTTTAAACTGTTAAAAGTTTTAACTGAAAATAATTCTAAATCCTAACAAAATTAATACCTTTAATTAAAGTAAATGAGGTTTAGTAGTTTTTGTTTTTTATTTTTAAATCTCTTGGAAGCTTTAGATGAGAGGAATGAGGGAGAGGAGAGACTACTACTGGCTTGCGCACGTTAGCATTAGCTTCCGTTAGCTCACGTTAGCACGATTTCAAAACTCCATGGAAGCGATTGTTATGTTGTAGGTGGCTGATCAGGTTTTACGTATTAAAGCTTGTGCTTCCCTCCTCGTAGAATTCACTCGGAGGATTCGTCACAAATAACCACCAAACTATCTTCTTCTGAAACTTTAACCAAGTTCCACGCCGCCATGTTTGTTGTGATCAGCGCTGTGCTGCAGGCTGCATTCAAGGTGGAACGTAAATTCCCACGTTCCCTCGTTTGCTCGTCGTTCTTTCAGCCTTTTCTATTTTTTTTCTATTTTTTATGTGTAACATGAGGGAAAATACTGCGAATATCAATTCAAGTCAGCAACTACTAAAATTATGACGAGTTAACGAGTTGTTTTCTGGCATGAGGGGGTATTCTTGATTTTCCTGATTGAGTAATCGTTTTTCTGATTATGCCGACGTCACTTGAACATAACATTCACTGCTGGTCATTCAAGGCTCAGAGGGAGCGAGACACTGTGTTGACAGAAATATAAATGTTATCGGGGCTATTCGTCGTGATATCGGACTTATCGGGATGACATCATAGTTTCCTGTTATCGCCCGATAGTTTTTGTGCACCTCTACTTTGTGGTTTAAACATCTATTAAGTGAGAGATGTGCTGAATTACTCCCATATCCGCACTCATAGAAGGACTCTGGTTCAATCAAAAGGCTTGTTTGGAATAAATAGTCATATATGGCTTTACTACGTGTGCCAGTTCTATAACAGACAAGTGTTATGCTGTCGAATATAAAGATAAGAGGACACCTGAGCCGAGTTCACCTGAGCTGAGTCACTACACGACTCCAGTAGCACCTGCTTTCATCCCTTTAACCATCAAAGCTTTTCTTCTGTTCCTCCATGTTCTCAATCTCCCCCCCGTCAAACGCTGCGGTGGAAACATCACCTGGAACGCTGCCAGTCAACGTTACCTGACATGTCTGCGCTGCTCCACACCAACGAGAGCTAATAAAGCTGTCAGGGTGACGGAGGCGGAGCTGGGATCGTCTCTGTCTCTGTCTCTGTCTCTGTCTCTGTCTTTGTCTCTGTCTCTGGATGAGTCCATCAGTCAGGTTTCTCTTCACCTGCTGAGGTGGTGATGTTTGACACCTGCTGCTCACAAATGATTCGTTTCTGCAGTTCACCGTTGCGTTTCACTGAATGCAGCTCAGACTACATGTCCTCACCTGTCCTCACCTGTCCTCACCTGTCCTCACCTGTCCTCCAGTCGCACGATGATGATTTTTTGTGAGAAATATATATTTTTTAAATGAGCGTGTGCTGCTGGTATATTGATGTTTGCATCAGACACTAGAGCCCCGCCCCCCCATCAGAGATGTAGATGATTTTGAACTGAGCATTGAAAACGAGCCTAATCCGAACCTGAGCAGTGACTCCTGGGATATTTCTGTCGTCTCTCTGTTGGACGTATGTTCTCTCGCTCCACGTTCAAACCCGACTCTCCTGACGGCGCTGGCGCTCTTGAACATCCAGCCATTGAGTCCAACATGGCCGGTTCCTGTTCTAGTTCAGGGTCTCCTCCACCTTTGACAGGTGAGGGATGCGTGCCGACACCGGGCCCGGGCCGGGCTCATCACAGAGGATTAGTTCCTATTAGAGCTGAGCGCGGACCATAATGCACCACAGGTGGCTGGCGCGGCGACCCGCCGGCGGTTGGCTCGGCGACAATTATCGCCACGTTCACACCAGAGCGAGCAGCGAGCCGTGGGTGGACGGAACGCTGCGATCCGCTCCGAGGGTGAGATGAGGACAGTGATGCTCGACAGAGATAATGGGGGGGGGGGGGGGTGGTGGTGGTGGTGGGGGGGGGGACAGCCTGATGTGTGTTTTCATTTTAAAAGTTGACAGAGACGCTCCGCCACTGGTTTGTTTTTAAAACCTGTGGCTTCTTGATGAAAGATGTCGTTCATTATGAATTAGCCTAGCACGGCTAGTCCCGGCTAGCTCCGGCTAGCCCCGGCTAGCCCCGGCTTCCTGCTTCAGGCGCTGCAGTTGCTCACATGAAAAATTACACGTTCGTGCATCATTTAATAATTTCTCTGCACAAAATTCACGGATCTCCCAGCGCTTCATTCATAACAAGAGCAGAATGTGTGAACGGTAAAGAATAAAGAATAAAATTATAATAAATAACGACGCTGCTGCACTGAACAGAACGCAGGAACTCAGGAGATCTTTAGCTCTGCAACGTATTCGTGTTATTTCTATCATTTGTATTACTAAACGTCTGTTCTTTTCTATACTGTATAAAAGTATAAAGTATAAATAGTATATAAAAGTATAAAAGGAACTTCTGTTTTTAAGGTTTCCATAGTGAGATGACACATGAGCTTCGTCCCAGTTTAGAGCTTTAATCCTCTGGAGGCTGATGGCATCAAAGTGGGAGGAAGTTAACTGTCCTATCAAAGACTTTTCTACAGATTATACAGATGATTTGTTCTTCTCTGTCTGAGGATATAAACTATGAAAAATAAAAAGTGAAATGAGGATGTTGTTAGGTGGCAGGACCGGTGCTGGTTCCGCTACGTTCCTGAAACCGGGCAGAAGCAGGAAGCGCCGTCGTCCGGCTTCGCTCCGACCTCACAGGCAGTGGTGGCGAGCGTTTCCCGCTCAGCTGGATCCACAGGAGATAACGAGCTCGCTCGAAGGTTTCGAGGCGCCGTGACCGAGTAGAATTATACATTTAAAAAGGCCCAGTGCTGTCAAATGAAACATGTTTTCCCGCCGTCCAGGCCGAGACTCCGCTGGTTCAGATCCGTCTAAAACCCTCTGAGGTGATCACACAGACTGCAGCTTAACTTTACATCACTGTCGGAGACTGCTGGTGGTGCTTTATTTTGAAATTTTCCCGGATTAATTGATCTTAATTCAGCATGGTTTTCAGTAGGGGTCCATGATAACTATCGGGTCGATGACAGGAAATCATGACGTCATCCCGATAAGTCCGATATCACGACGAATAGCCCCGATAACATTTATATTTCTGTCAACACAGCAGTGCCTCGCTCCCTCTGAGCCTTGAATGACCAGCAGTGAATGTTATGTTCAAGTGACGTCGGCATAATCAGAAAAACGATTACTCAATCAGGAAAATCAAGAATACCCCCTCATACCAGAAAACAACTCGTTAACTCGGTCATAATTTTAGTAGCTGCTGACTTTAATTGATATTCGCAGTATTTTACCATATGTTACACATAAAAAAAGAAAAAAATAGATAGAATAGAACAGAATAGTCCTTTATTGTCATTGTAACAAGAACAATGAAATTTAAAAAGTGCCAAACAGTCAGTGCAACATTAAAAACATCAACTACTGTAATAAATACCGGAGCTACATTAATAAATAAATAAATAAATACACAGTCAAACGTCCCCTTCCCGCTCAACCGGAAAACACGCCACCATTCACTCTGTCACAACTATTGCACGATTCCCCTGTGATGTTCTAAAGATTAATCCTTAAAGCATTGAGGGTGGTACAGTTACTGCTGTTGGATAAAAACTGTTCTTCAGTCTGTTTGTTCTTGATTTGATTGTCCTGTAACAGCAAAAGTTCAAACATGGAGTGACCAGGATGGAAAGTGTCTTTAACAATAACAAACAATAACAATAGCAAGCAGTGTGGAGGTGGGGGGGGGGAACCGACTATCCTCTAGGCCGAGTTGATGACCTGTTGGAGAGCCTTTCTCTATAAAGGACAGATAAGGCCGAAAGAACGACTAGCAAACGAGGGAACGGAGGAAATTACGCTACACCATGAATGCAGCATAAAAAAAATGGCAGCAATGGTATTGAACTTCGTTAAAGTTTCAGAAGAAGATAGTTGGCTGGTTATTTGTGACAAATGCTCCAAGCGAAGGAGGCAAAAATAGCACAATCTTTAATAATTAATTTTCTTCATCTTCCTTCCTTCCTTTCTTCTTCTGCTTCATCATTTAAATAATAATTTGTATGTATTTATTGATTATTTTTCTTTAATGATGCTCGTCCTGTTGTCTCTTAGCAGCAGCAGCTCTGGACAGAAATCAGCAGCTCGAGAGCAGCTGAAACTGCAGAGTCAGGCTTCTGGGTCGTAAATTACCGTAAATTACTGCGCCCTCCGAGTCGGACGAGGAAAACTGCTGATTTCAAAGGATTTCTGCTCCGTCACATCTGACGGATCAGACCAGAACAGAACAGAACAGAACATGGACCCGATCACACTGCAATAAAACAGGAGGCAGAGACGCTGTGAGCTCCATCAGCCGACTGATGCAGCTCTGAGTCAGAGCTCCTGGGGGGGGTCGCTGATAAATGACAGGCCGGTGCTGGTCGGGGGGACCCTGACCGGGCCCTGGGGGGGCTCACAGACCCCCGCTGCAGAGGATGAGTGTCTAATCAGGGAAATGCCAACCTGCCAGACCGACTGCGCTGACCTTCCAGGTGGCAGGAGGACGCCAGGTGTCGCCGGAGGGTCAGACAGGTGGACGCTGCATCAACTTCAGCCTCCAGCTGGCTGACTGAACTTTATCTGAGAGGAACGCTGCCGTTGAGGACTTCTGCGAAGAAAGTTTCAAAGCACCTCCAGGCGAAAATCTGTCCAACTTCTCCCAACAGATCACACCTCACCCCCCCGTTAGTGTTTCTGTCTCCCAGGTGGAGGTGAAACCAGAGTCTGAGAGGAAGCTCCCAGGTGGAGGTGGAACCAGGTGGAGGTGAAACCAGAGTCTGGGAGGAAGCTTCCAGGTGGAGGTGGGACCAGAGTCAATCCTGAGGAGACGTGTCAGGCCTGATAATCTGCAGTTCTCGAACATTTCTGAGCTCAGCTGTCCGTCACACTAATTATTATTATTGTATACGAGACTTGGCGTTGCATATCGGCATCAAAAATTACTTCTCAGTTACGTCTAACTTTGCTTAACAAGTTATAACATGTTATTTACCATAAAACCTGGTCTGATTTTCACCGAAGTCACAATAGTCAACAAACACAATAATTTTTTTAAATGTTCTTTAATGTTCTTTAATGTCCTCAGCGAACACGATTATTAAACGTTCGCAGTGATGGATGAAGTTTAAATCTGATCAGTCTGATTCTGTCACGTTCACTTTGATGAACATCAAATCTATATTTTATTAAATCAAATTCAATTATGCTTTATTGATCCACAAAAGTAAATTTATTGTTGCAGGAAACATCACTAATTATTTTCACTTTGTGGATTAATAAAGTACAGTTTGAACTGAACGTGATGTGATTGATGATGAACTCAGCAGGGTTCACATACTTTTCACTGCCGATCCAGTATCCAGTCCAGCTGTTTAGACCCAACATCCTGTATGACCTGATCCGGATTAGATCCAGTATGACCTGATCCAGATTAGTTCCTGTATGACCTGATCCAGATTAGTTCCTGTATGACCTGATCCAGATTAGTTCCTGTATGACCTGATCCGGATTAAATCCTGTATGACCTGATCCAGATTAGATCCTGTATGACCTGATCCAGATTAGTTCCTGTATGACCTGATCCAGATTAGTTCCTGTATGACCTGATCCAGATTACATCCTGTATGACCTGATCCAGATTAGATCCTGTATGACCTGATCCAGATTAGATCCAGTATGACCTGATCCGGATTACATCCTGTATGAGCTGATCCGGATTAGATCCTGTATGACCTGATCCAGATTACATCCAGTATGACCTGATCCAGATTAGATCCAGTATCCCCTGATCCGGATTAGATCCTGTATGACCTGATCCAGATTACATTTTGTATGACCTGATCCAGATTACATTTTGTATGACCTGATCCGGATTAGATCCTGTATTACCTGATCTGGATTAGATCCTGTATGACCTGATCCGGATAACATCCTGTATGACCTGATCCAGATTAGATCCTGTATGACCTGATCCAGATTACATCCTGTATGACCTGATCCAGATTAGTTCCTGTATGACCTGATCCAGATTAGTTCCTGTATGACCTGATCCAGATTAGATCCTGTATGACCTGATCCAGATTACATCCTGTATGACCTGATCCAGATTAGATCCTGTATGACCTGATCCAGATTATATCCTGTATGACCTGATCCAGATTAGATCCTGTATGACCTGATCCAGATTAGATCCTGTATGACCTGATCCAGATTACATCCTGTATGACCTGATCCAGATTACATCCTGTATGACCTGATCCGGATTAGATCCTGTATGACCTGATCCGGATTAGATCCTGTATGACCTGATCCAGATTACATCCTGTATGACCTGATCCAGATTAGATCCTGTATGACCTGATCCGGATTACATCCTGTATGACCTGATCCGGATTACATCCTGTATGACCTGATCCGGATTAGATCCTGTATGACCTGATCCGGATTACATCCTGTATGACCTGATCTGGATTACATCCTGTATGACCTGATCTGGATTACATCCTGTATGACCTGATCCAGATTAGATTCTGTATGACCTGATCCGGATTACATCCTGTATGACCTGATCCAGATTAGATCCTGTATGACCTGATCCAGATTACATCCTGTATGACCTGATCCAGATTAGATCCTGTATGACCTGATCCAGATTACATCCTGTATGACCTGATCCAGATTAAATCCTGTACGACCTGATCCAGATTACATCCTGTATGACCTGATCCGGATTAAATCCTGTATGACCTGATCCAGATTAGATCCTGTATGACCTGATCCAGATTACATTTTTTATGACCTGATCCGGATTAGATCCTGTATTACCTGATCCGGATTAGATCCTGTATGACCTGATCCGGATAACATCCTGTATGACCTGATCCAGATTAGATCCTGTATGACCTGATCCAGATTACATCCTGTATGACCTGATCCGGATTACATCCTGTATGACCTGATCCAGATTTCATCCTGTATGACCTGATCCGAATTAGATCCTGTATGACCTGATCTGGATTACATCCTGTATGACCTGATCCGGATTAGATCCTGTATGACCTGATCCTGGTTACATCCTGTATGACCTGATCCAGATTAGATCCTGTATGACCTGATCCGGATTACATCCTGTATGACCTGATCTGGATTACATCCTGTATTACCTGATCCAGATTAGATCCTGTATGACCTGATCCAGATTAGATCCTGTATGACCTGATCCGGATTAGATCCTGTATGACCTGATCCGGATTAGATCCTGTATGACCTGATCCGGATTAGATCCTGTATGACCTGATCCAGATTAGATCCTGTATGACCTGATCCGGATTACATCCTGTATGACCTGATCCAGATTACATCCTGTATCACCTGATCCAGATTACATCCCGTATGACCTGATCCGGATTAGATCCTGTATCACCTGATCCAGATTACATCCTGTATCACCTGATCCAGATTATCCTGTATCCTGTATTGACCTGATCCAGATTAGATCCTGTATGACCTGATCCAGATCCTGATGAGATCCTGATTAGATGATGACCTGATCCAGATTAGATCCTGTGATGACCTGATCCAGATTAGATCCTGTATGACCTGATCCAGATTAGATCCTGTATGACCTGATCCTGATTAAGATCCTGTATGATCCTGATCCAGATTAGATCCTGACCTGATCCAGATTAGATCCTGTGATGATCCTGATCCTGATCCTGATGATTAGATCCTGTATGACCTGATCCAGATTAGATCCTGTATGACCTGATCCAGATTGCATCCTGTATGACCTGATCTGGATTATATCCTGTATGACCTGATCTAGATTAGATCCAGTATCCAGTCCAGCCATAATAACTGTTAAAGAAATGAAAATGGCGAATCAGTGAATCAGTGAAATTAAATGTAATGAATCTAGTCGGGTTAGCTCCACGTCTGAGTTGTTGTGGTAGTAATCCTTTGAAGGCAGACGTCCTTGCAGACGCACTCATGCAGGACGGTTTTGTGGGACCTTGGGGACGACCAGTCTCAGTTCCTCCGTGTCCATCTCGATGTCTCCTCAGAGACACTTGGACCGAGTCCGTGTGGACATCTGGACTCTGCAGGGGTCCCGCCATCTGTCTCAGGACTGCTTGTTCCCGTCTCGTCTGTAAACAGTCCTCCATGTCTCTGAGTCCGTCCACCACCTACACGGCTGGCGGGACGCCGTCCTGCTCGCTGTCCAGGCTGGTACTCAGGCAGCGGTGGACCGTGAGGCTTTGCTTCACCGTATCAAAAGGACGTTGGTGCTGAAGTTTGAGGATGGGATTTATACGGTTTCAGCAAAAGCAACACTTCAGAGCACATAACCTTCTAAACAGCAGGAATTTAAAGACTAAACTCGGCTGGATGTTTTTGATTTCTTCCAGGCAAAAGAGACTCCCTGCTGTTGGGACTGTGGGACTTTAAAGTGAAATATTATTAACACACACAGGTTAAAGTACGTGGTTGGAGATTTGCTCCGTAATTACCAGACCCTGAATGTTGCACCTTGAAGAATATATATATATATATATATATATATATATACAGTCATGGAAAAAATTATTAGACCCGCATTTTTTCTTCAGTTTCTTGTTCATTTTAATACCTGTAACCACTAAACGTCATCATGTGACTAAAACAGACAGAAAAGAAAACACTGAATGCATATAAAAGCAGTGTTTTGGCAGTACAACGCCATAGCTATTGATGTGTAAAAACTTAAGTGATTTAGGTTATAATCAAGAAAACCATGGAAAATGGTAAAGATATCAGCTCTTAAATAAAACTCTTATTTTATTCTATTTTATTTATTTAAAGGACTGTGTGCAGTGGCATTAAAAAGATGGCTGCACCAGATTTAGCACCAAGCTAATTTCCATCTGTAGTCCTTAACACAGATAAACAGTAAGACAAGAAAGCAAAGAACATAAAATACAACAAAATAAAATCGCAAAAACAATTGGATAAATTTACAATAGCTTAAAAAAACAATAACAAATGACTACTCTTTACAATGCATCCTGTACAGAATAATGCGAGAATAAAGAGCAATCTTTGTGGTTATCGTTATGTTTGTCCAAACAAATGTACCTTTAGTTATACCAGGCATTAAAATGAACAAGAAACTGAAGAAAACAAGGGTGTTCTAATAAATTTTTCCATGACTGTATATTATATATATATATATATATATATATATATATATATATATATATATATATATATGGTGGTTTGTCCCATTTCACGCCCCTAGAGGCTAACCGCTAACTATATATATATATATATATATATATATATATATATATATATATATATATATATATATATATATATATATATATAAAACAAAACATTTGTGTGTGTGTGTCCCTCTCTCTCGTGTTCTGGTTCCAGCCTTCATCAACTCTCTTGGCAGCGAGCGACACTGTTGACAGTGAAAGGCATAAATAAAAGCGGCCATTGTACCCTGAGCCCCAACAAAGCAACCTGTCAAAGACACTGGCAGCAAATCAGCCTGATGGATCAATGAAAGGGGAGGGGGAGGGGGTGGGGGGGAGAGCAGGAGGAGAGGTGAAGAACAGGATGATGCGAAGATAACGAAGGGAGAAGTTACCAGGGAGACCTGGCAGTCTTGGTTGTTTGTCGTGCGAGTATTTTAAAATGATCGTTGACTTGGAGGGAGAGTCCACGTCAGGATTCTCAGGTGTTTGTTTGAAGAAAGAAAATATCTGTAAGCCTTCTGGTGACTGTGAGTTGTTTTCTTTGGCTTCTGGGGTGTTTTACTCTCTATTTAAATTAGGGAGTGGTGTGAAGTCCATACTGCTATCGCTGCATTTATGGTCGAAGGAGCGTGTTGCAGTCACGTCAGGTGCAGCCAGCGGTTGGTGAAACCGAAATAGACTTCAAAATGTTTGTTATTTTATCAGCAGGTAGTGAGCTGCTGGTGTCGTCCATTACCACAAACGTACAGTTAGTCTTTATTTGCCTGGTTGAAGTCATGTTTATCTTGTGGAGTTCCTCAGGGTTCTGTGCTAGGACTAATATTTTTTCACTAGATATATCCCTCCTTTAGGTGCTAATTATGACAGATGTGAATTAATTAGATTGGATTATAAACGGATGATCACTGGACCACGTTTTGGCTTTTTCTGTAAAATACCGACTTTATGTGCGAAATGACACTCAGAAGTCGCGTAAATTTTGATTCCTCTTCGTATTGATCATCCACCACACAATGAGCTCCTTTTTCTGCTGGTCTTTTAGACTGTCCAGCATAGATCCTCTATTTTCTGTTTGCCCCGTTACCACCCTGACTACCCCCCCTGCTCCCCGCTCACTATAGCTAGTGATGCTGTTATTGGTTACCTTCCTAAACCGACCAGTCACATGTCACGGTGACACCTGGAGGGGCTGACCCCACCTGAGGACAGGAAAAATTATAACCTGTGTCCTTCAAACTGAATTAAATTTGGTGGCCAAGGAACAGATCTGTCTCGTTTCTAAAAAATAAATAAATAAATGATTCAATGAAAAGAGCTCATGCCTGCAGGCGCAGGAAGGTTCAGGGAATTCATTAAAGTCTAGACTGAGACACAAGAAAACAGCGAAACTTGATGAGGGCTGAACTTTAAGGTTAAAATTAAGACTTGAGACTGAGACTAGTAATTACTTATTTAAAAATAATCATCTATGATGCAAATCACTACTCATAAAGCTCAACACCTGTTGGGACTTGTGTTCCTGTCAGACTAAAAGCCATCATAAATAAAAAAAAATAACACTATGTTGCTTCCTGAAACTATGTTTATTAGATAAACAAAAAAAGTTAGGGAGGTTAAACTTTCAGGTGGAAGCTTCTGAAAATGTAAAAACCTTTATACTACATTGAAATAGGGTGTTTAAGTAGAAGCATGCAACTGTCTTTTTTTTTCATATTAATCAATTTATTGAACCAAAAGCTAACAGCAGTGGTGGGTAGGGCTGAGTATTATACCTATATAATACATATACCTTATATTATATATATATATATATATATATATATATATATATATATATATATATATATATATATATATATATATATATTATATATAATATACCTTATATATTATATATTCCTCGCAGTACGATATGTATCATACTTGGGTCACGGTGCAATATTATCACGCTATCACGATATATTGCGATATTCTACCCAGTTAATTTCAAAATTAAAAGTAGAGATGAAAAATCAAGTTGCTGTATATGTTCATCAGATGATATTGATCATTCAGAGGACAAATTGAGTCAAAACTATTTGCTTCAAAACAACCTATTTATTGTTTATTACTAGTGTTTTTGCACATTTAAGTATTTTTCCTAAAAAACTGATATTAGGAGCTGAAACATTGATATTATATTGGGCGGCCGATAATCGCGATATATTACCAAATCGATTTTTTTTCATACCCCTAGTGGTGGGTTAACCAACTCACGATAACGCCGTCGTCATTATGGGATGAGGGTGGACGATGTCTTCTTCTACGTCTTTCTGTGACACGAAGCTCAGTGGCGTCTTCCCTCTGGGACAAACATCCTGTTTGAAGCCTCATGATGTCCAGCAACTGTTGGTGAAGATGACGACGGTTTAATAATAACTAGTTGAACCACAACCTAACCCTAAAACCAGCTTAAACCCTCCACGACCCTCCCAAAGCATCTCAGGATGATATGGGAGTGACTCCACTGATGTCCTCCTCTGGCTCCTGGTCCACAAGGCCCTGCTCAAGTCCACATACTGGATCTGTTTCAGGGTGGTTCGTCCCATTTCACGCCCCTAGAGGCTCACCGCTAACGAAGCTAGCATCGTTGCTGTTTGAAAACCCTCATTTACCTAAAACGAAGCTGAACCAGTCAGTGTGATCGTCTGTTTACTCCAGTAGAAGTTTACGGCCTCAGTCTTCTCTCCAGAGATGATTCTCCAGGTAGGCTTTCAGATAATTAAATGAAACACCAGGTATGGATTTGAGTCCATCATAAAACAGTCCATCTGTCAGGTGATCAGACATCATGTCTGACGGTGAGAAGGTTTATTAACGGCAGAGCCATCGATCCAGCGCGGAGTAAATTCGAGCGGTAATCGGTCAGCGCTCAGATTTGTGAGGAGAGTGGAGGTTATAACAGCCGGAGCTAACGGAGTCTTATCGATGTGAAGGAGAAAACGTGTCCCTGGGTTTCATTTCCGTCTCTTCACACCGCTGTTATCTTGACTTTATGACACATTAAAGCCTGAAATGAAAGCGGAATGAATGAAATAGTAAATAAAGTCAGCTCAGACCCAAAAGTTGTTAATGTGTTGAATTTACGCGGGACTTTGGACGTTGAGCGATCAATGAGTTATTAAAGAAGATAATTATCAACTTAATGATAATCGACTGCAGTTTTACAGCACTGCTGTGATGCAGCGATGCGGCTTCGCCACCAATAATCACGTCTTAGCAGCACATCCGGCACAGCTTTCAGGTATGTTGAGGAAAACAAGACCTCCAGGAGTGCTAAAGTGTGACGTTAGCATGTAGGACCGTGATCGGTGTGGCGTTAGCTGGAGGATCATCTTTACAGCGTTCAACACTCCAGCACTTCATGTTTATTCTCCTTTTCATTTCCTCTCACCCCAAAACATCAACCACATACGATGCTACACAGCAAATAGAGAAGAGTTAACTTTCTAGTGTTGGTCAAATCTAAGCAAAAGCAGAGTTAATTCCACTCTGAATAGAGTTAAATCCTTTATATGTAACTCTAAGTTTAAAGACAAAGTTCAAAACAAAGTGTCTTCAGATCAAATCTGTAAGTGTCATTGTAGTAACATCAACTCTGAACTATTTAACTCTTAACTCCAAACGTGGACGTGACACTTCAGGTGTAAATCAGACTCCGCCCCCACCGTGCTACACAGGTACAGCAGTGAAATACACTGTGGTTTTATGTCGACATTGTTCGATAAGTAAAATAAGCTAACTTTATGTTCGCGTTAGGTTTTGATATTTATATTACCCCTCTGGCACCTGGTCTGTCTTCAATGGCGAGACGCTCACGGTAAAGTTATGTCGCCGCATTAGCCGCGCTAAGCAGTGATGATTTTAGTTCGTCATTTGGTTCGCTAAAACGTGTAATTTGATGGTAAAGACTGTATCTGCTATGGTAAAAAAAAGTTTTAGACCGTATTTTTGTTGTGTTGTTAACTCGGCTAAGCAAGCTAACGCTGAATGAGCAGTGTATCGGTTGTGGGCTGTTAGCATTATGTTAGTGGTAACATTAAGTTAGCTAACGACGAATTGTGTTCGATAAAGTGTTTTAAAATTTAATTTTAGCAAACCTTATTTTCAAAGTATTTTTTTAGTAATTCAGAAGAGCTAATTTTACACCTTACAGTGTTAAAATGACCGTAACACTTGTATAGTTAACCAACAATCCCGAAAGAGAGTTAATGTCTAACACTACATAAAAGTGTTGAGATAAAGTAACACTAGTTAGTGTAAAGAAGTGTTAAATTTTAACTCCAAAAAGAGTCAATAATTACACTAAGTTAGTGTTAAGGTACTAACTCTCGAAAAAAAGAGTTAAATTAACTCTTTGTGGTGTGGACCCATATAGACACTTCAAAAAGTGTTGAAATCAAATCTGACAGTGTTAATCTGAGTATGCTGATTTATAATGAAATTATATACTAAATTATGATAATATTTAATAATTATAATACAGATTTAGTCCGTTTCTAGCAGATATATGAGTAACTCAAAGCCAACTTTGGTGTTTGCATCATAAAAGTGAGCAGGATTGTTTGTCTCTTTGGTCTTCAGCAGTGTGAACGAGTAAAGTTTTAAACCGTCAGTTTGTGAGTTTCTCATCAGATCAGACGGATTCATTAAGGTTAAAAGCTCGTTGTTTTCTTCTTCAGGCGTTCAGCTGGTTTGTAGGAAATCTGTGATGCACAAGAGCCACTGACCATCAATCAATCAATCAATCAATCTTTATTTGTAGAGCACTTCTCCTGCAAGGACATGCAACACAAAGTGCTTTACAGAATTAAAAACAATTATCACAATAATGATAAAAAATAATGACAGCACCCCCATCACCGGACACAGCTCCCAGTGTGGAGGAATGGGAGGGTTGATATGATCAGAGCAGGTCAGATAAGTAAGAGGGCGCAAGGCTGTTAAGACATTTAAAAACCAGGAAGGCAGCCGTTCCCAAACTACAGAATACCAATCCCAATTTGAAATGTGAAAAATCTCCACGGCAACCACCGAAACCTTTAATCACAACTGTGATCAACATCCAGGACTAGAAGCTTTGTTCTGACATTAATGTGAGGGGTCAACAAATAAGATTAAGTTAAGATGACGGTAGAATAACACTTAGCTGGTTTGTTTTGTTACTTGTTTTTAAATCATGTTGTTAATATTTTACAGTAATTAAAAACATATTTTAAAAAGATTGAGGATTTAAAACATATTTGATTTTAATAACATCTCACGGCCCACCTGCAGTACCACGGCGGCCCACCAGGGGGCCGCGGCCCACACTTTGGGAATCGCTGCAGTAAGGGAATCTTAAAATGGATCCTGAAGCAGACGGTGAGCCAATGCAGCGACTCTAAAACCGGCGTAATGTGTTCCCGCCCTCTGGTCCTCGTCAGCACGCGTACAGCTGAGTTTTGTAATAATTGGAGATAGTGCTGGGCGATATGGAAAAAATCATATATCACGATATGGACTATTTCATATCACGATAACGATATATATCACGATATACCATAATAAAGTATGTTTTCAGTTATTCTCTGAAAAGTTTGACAAAAATTTCATTGCTTACTTTTCAACTTTATTTTGAAAGGACATTTAGCTGAACTGTCACAAACATACATTTTAGTGCAGCAAAAACAGGTAGGTACAGAGGTACAGTAGCTTTCACATTTTTTTAAAGTGCACAACAGTTTCTGAGAGGAAAAACACATTTTTGCACTGAAGTTCAGCTATAAAAAATAAACACAAATTATTTTTCAACTTTCTGAAATCTGTAACCTTGTAGTGCAAAGTTTGCAAACCAATATAAAGTGTCTAAAGTAAACATCAGGGTTGAAGAGAACTCTGTTTAAGGCGTTAACCATGAATAAAAGTGCAAACATGAAAGGCTACTTTGTAGAAGTAGATATGATTCTATCAAATTTATCGTTGCAGGTTATTTAATTACATAGTTGCTGTAATAATTGATAAAATTAGGTTAGAAACGATAGAAACGATAGAAGAGAAATGGCACGATACACACTTTTATATCGTCCTCACAATATGTATCGTCATATCGCCCAGCACTAATTGGAGATTTTAAAATACTCTTTTTGGGAAGACCAGCGAGCAGGACGTTACAATATTTTATTTTATTTTATTTTATTTAACCATTATTTATACAGGTAAGACACATTGAGATCAATAATCCAAGCGACATGAAATAAGGGATCTGGATCTGCAGCTTCACGTCCGTGACCACGTCGTTCGTTTTGGGTTTTTTGTCCTGATTCAGTCGTCGTATATTTCTTGTCACAGTGTTGGACGTGTCCACGGCGTCCACCGCGGACATAAGTGGGAAGGTTTCCATGGTAACAAAGCCGTGGCCTAACTGCGCTCCCATCATGCCCTTCTCATTCCAGTGACCATTTTCAGCCTGGTCACAGCGACGCCGCTGCCATCTGGGATTCATGTGTGTGTCGGTGCCTGAAGGCTCGACTGGCGTCCGCTCAGCCGGCGGCGTGATCGGCGCCAGCGCCAGCGCCAGCACCGGTCCGTACGAGCTCCTCCACTCAGGCCGCGCAGTTTCCTCGCCGCCTCAGTGGGAATTCACCTTTTTGTTGCTCCGCTGAACCCTGAAAAACAACCACGTGAACAACTTTGCTCCCTGAAATGGGAACAAATCGACAGCGAAGGTTAAATTTTAGTGAACCGGCGGTCTTAAAAAAAGAAAACTGCTCATGAAGGAAATGTGTTTTTGGGGGGGGGGGTCCAGCCTGAATGAGAAACTACCTCTGTAGGTGACGGGTTTCAGAACAACGAGCAGCGCCGAGGTCAGCCTCTAATAACCAAACTAATATTCCCTCCACAACTCTTGGGAAGATGGAAGGTGATGCAGAGGAACGACAGGAAGTGGCTCTTTCCATCGGAGAGGACGGCGGGAAAGTAATGACAGCGAGGAACTTGTTGAAAGTCAATAACAAAATCAATAGCGTTTGTAGAAACCTGAACCTGAAACCATCTCCAGGTGAACCGTCGACCCCGACATTGACGGAGGAGCTCAGCCATCTTGTTCTGTCGTCCTGGATGTGAGAGCAGTTTAAAAACTCAGACCGGGCTGAGAAATACAGACGGTTCATAAAATCTGTGTGACTGCTGGAAAAACTTCTGTCAGGAAATTTAAACCCGCCAGTTTGGATCATTAGTGCTATTTAAAGAAAAGGATGGTTTCATCTGGTAACATCAACTGATTTTGAGTGTAAAGATGGTAATAAGTGGGGGTGAGTGTTGGCAAGGACCTCGTAATACGATATGTATCGTGATACTTCGGTCACAATACGATATTGTCACGATATTGTGATATATCGCGATATATAGCAATATTCTACCCAGTTAATATCAAAATTAAAAGTAGAGATGAAAAATCAAGTTGCTGTATACAGTCATGGAAAAAATTATTAGACCACCATTTTTTCTTCAGTTTCTTGTTCATTTTAATAGCTGGTACCACTAAACGTCATCATGTGACTAAAACAGACAAAAGAAAACACTGAATGCATAAAAGCAGTGTTTTTGGCAGTACAACGCCATAGCTATTGATGTAAAAACTTAAGTGATTTAGGTTATAATCAAGAAAACCATGGAAAATGGTAAGATATCAGCTCTTAAATAAAACTCTTATGAGCAATCTTTGTGGTTATCGTTATGTTTGTCCAAACAAATGTACCTTTAGTTGTACCGGGCATTAAAATGAACAAGAAACTGAAGAAAACAAGGGTGGTCTAATAATTTTTTCATGACTGTATGTTCATCAGATGATATTGATCATTCAGAGGACAAATTGAGTCAAAACTATTTGCTTCAAAACAACCTATTTATTGTTTATTATTAGTGTTTTTGCTCATTTAAGTGAATGAATGAATTTTCCTAAAAAAAAAATCAATATTAGGGGTTGAAAAATCGATATATCGGGCGACCGAAAATCGCGATATATCGCCAAATCATTTTTTTTCACACCGCTAGTAATAAGGATAAAAAAAATATATATATATTATTAGTTTGTGATGCATCTGCGGATCCTCCTGATTAAATGATTTGAATGTTGAATGTTTCTGTTTTTCTCCTTCATCCAGGGCACACATGTTTCATTTATGAATTAATAATTCTTGTATAACTTCTAACGCTCACTGTTGTCTCATTATCATTTAATGTGCTTTCTCTGGAAATCAAACCATCTCTTGTTTTTGAGGCATTTTTAATCCAACTAGTGTTCATCCAGCTGCGTGTGTGCAATAAAAAAACACAAAATAGACAAAGTATCTGAGCAGAAACATGAGAGGAGATTTATTATTATTATTATTATTACGACATTAGAGATACAGAAAGACGTCCTTTGAGCAACAAGTCCGGTCCAGTGACCAGATCGCTGCACAAACTGGACCCAACCTCCCTTCAGACTCTGGAACTCATCCAGATGAGACAGACTTCAGCTGGAGACGCCGTCCTGAAGACGTTGTTGTCCTGAAGACATGGTTGTCCTGATGAGAGACATGGATCAGATCAGCTGGAGCCGTCTCACAATCAGCTGTAATTAAAAAAAGACAATATTCATCTTCATCCTCCCTGTTATCTCTGCTGCTCCTCATCCTCGTTGATCCACCGGTGATGGAACCATCACAGACGGGTGATGGTTCCATCACCGGGTGATGACCTCCCAAACTCACAGAGCCCAGACGTTTAATATCCGCCGGCGGCTAACTGGAAGCTGCTCCACGCGCTAACACGGTAGCCATATTGCATTATGTAAATGAGGTGATGAGTTCAACAGCCGTCGTGTTAATTGGGCCGCTGGAGAAGAGCATAAACGACGCTGCCGTGACCCGGAGCTGCAGTTAAAGTCGCCACACAGAGACCGCTAACACATTCCAGTTGTTTCTGTCCATCGCAGAGCTTCTGAGATACGTGGCACGATGGCTGTCAGGATGCTGGCAGCTCAGTCTGGAGACCTCCAGCTGAGGTCAGAAACACCTGAACCTTCACCTGCTGCGAAGGTGAAACATGGCTCCATCAGTGCAGGTGTTTGTGTCCTCCCACATCCAAATGTCCAAACTCTCACACTGGTTCTGTTAGTAGCAGAACCCAAATAGAGACAGAGATGATGTCGAAGATGATGATGTTGAAGAAAAACAGCAACCAACCCGGTCCTGGTCCTGTTCCAGGCTCCGGTCCTGCTAAGAACCAGCCTCTGGTCCTGCTAAGGACCAGGCTAAGGCTTCCAGCCTGGTCCTGGTCCTGCTTCTGGCTCCGGTTCTGCTAAGAACCAGCCTCTGGTCCTGCTAACAACCAGGCTAAGGCTTCCAGCCCGGTCCTGGTCCTGTTCCAGTTCCAGGCTCTGGTTCTGCTAAGAACCAGCCTCCGGTCCTGCTAAGGACCAGGCTAAGGCTTCCAGCCCGGTCCTGGTCCTGTTCCAGGCTCCGGTTCTGCTAAGAACCAGCCTCTAGTCCCCCTAACGCCTCCGTTCAGACCCCACCTCCTCCGTCCAGGCCCCGCCTCCTCCGTTTAGGCCCCGCCTCCTCACCTTTGTTTAATGGGATCACCTCCCAGGAGGTCGGGGCTTTTAAAGCCAGTGTTTGGTTTTAATCCCCTCTGACCCGCCGGATCAGAGTCCGTGGTGTTTTTGGAAATGTTGCTCCTGAGATCAAAGGTTTCCTGTTTTTAAAATCCTGCGCCGGCGTGTTCATGAGCACATCAGCAGCTGCAGGTTGCTGGTTGAACCGCTGACTTACAGGAGGACGATTAAGATGACAGGTGGCTCAGAGACTTTTAACTTTTAATGAGCTGACAGTTTACCAGTTTCAGTGACCAGCAGTCACATTTACGCTAGCTTGAGCTAACGTGGGCGTGCGTGGCGACCGTTTTAGAGGTGAGCTAGAAACTGACCTCAGCTCTGGACGGCGTTCACCCGTCTGTGTCAGTTTCTCCTGAGTGGGAGGACGACTGGCTTCAGGGCGAAACATCTTCCAGCGGTGACATCATCCATCACCTGAGGGCGACACCTTCAGCTCAGAAACAAACTTGAACGTCCTGCAAACACGATGCTGCTGGTGAGAAAGAGACGCCAGCTGGAAGTCAAGGTTGAGCTCGAACCGTTGCATTCTGGGATTCACTCTTTTCCTGTGTTCCCTTAAAGCAAGGCATTAAACCAGTACTCATTCACTTCCTGTGTGACTGTAGCAGCTCTACTCTCCTGGGATTCAGCTCTTAAACAGAGCCTCTAAAAGGCTACGGCATTAAAGGTTCTGATGTAGCCGGACCTTGTAAGTAATAAAAGAATAATGGACCATAAAGTCTTGACAGTCAGACCATCCATCTCAATAATATAATATCAGTGGTAGTGAAACAAATCAGATTACAGTATAATGCAGACTCATCATGGAGTTACGAAGAGTTTAACATCCGAGGGTGTCGGGTAGGGATGTACGATACCTGATTTATAAAACCGATACTGATAACCGATAACACATATATACCTAAGATCATTACATCAATACTATGAACAAAATAAAAAACAGTTTTGACTCTTTAAATGAACAGATATTTATTTTTTCCAATGAAAAACTATTGTCAAGCCTCTCAAACATTTTCGTAAAGCTATCAAACAAACCTATTTGATATCTCACATTAACTTAAATAAGGTTCATTACTGACTGATATAAAAAATAAAGGCTCCTTGAACTGATGGAAATACATGCATCAGAATTACTAACTGAAAAAGATTAACATTTAAAGGATTTTGGCTTGTGGTTCCGTTTAAATTAATACCTTTAATTAAAGTAAATGAGGTTCGGTGATTTTTTTTGTTTTTTTAATCTCATGGAAGATTTAGATGAGAGGAATGAGGGAGAGGAGAGACTGCTGCTGGCTAGCACATGTTAGCATTAGCTTCTGTTAGCTCATGTTAGCGTGATTTCTAAACTCCATGGAAGCGATTGTTATGTTGTAGGTGGCTGATCAGGTTTTACGTATTAAAGCTTGTGCTTCCCTCCTCGTAGAATTCACTCGGAGGATTCGTCACAAATAACCACCAAACTATCTTCTTCTGAAACTTTAACAAAGTTCCACGCCGCCATGTTTGTTGTGATCAGCGCTGTGCTGCAGGCTGCATTCAAGGTGTAACGTAAATTCCTCCGTTCCCTCGTTTGCTAGTCGTTCTTTCAGCCTTTTCTATATTTTTTTCTATTTTTTATGTGTAAAATGTGGGAAAATACTGTGAATATCAATTCAAGTCAGCAACTACTAAAATTATGACCGAGTTAACGAGTTGTTTTCTGGCATGAGGGGGTATTCTTGATTTTCCTTATTGAGTAATCGTTTTTCTGATTATGCCGACGTCACTTGAACATAACATTCACTGCTGGTCATTCAAGGCTCAGAGGGAGCGAGGCACTGCTGTGTTGACAGAAATATAAATGTTATCGGGGCTATTTGTCGTGATATCGGACTTATCGGGATGATGTCATAATTTCCTGTTATCGGCCCGATAGTTATCGGGTCGATAGTTATCGTGGACCCCTAGTGTCGGGGGTTTTCAGTCCGGTCCAGGGCGTCCACATCTGGACCCCAGCTGTTTGTGAAATGTGTTAAAGTGTTTTGTAGAATAGAGGCGAGGTTAAAATGGCTGTTTGTGAACCCGTAGACGTGAATGTGACCATAAATAAAACTAAGTATCAAAGTCCCATCTTCCCGTTACCGTCACACCACACAAGCATGTCATTATTTTAACCACACGCCAGTCCTTATATGTGACACCTTCTCCTTTTCCAGTCTGCATTAGATAAAAAAGCTCATTTCTTTATTCTTCATTTTTTCTTGTGTTCTTGTTTGTCAGAGGAGCATTGAAGCTCGTCCCAGGTGGAGCTCACCTGTGACGAGCGCTGCATCGTTTGCTTTTGTCTGGTCCGTTTCCATCGCGTGATAAACTCTGATGAAGGTAAATTACGGACCCTCGCTGCTGTTACTTCATCTTTTCGTGTCGCTGAAACATGAAACAGGAGAGCTGCAGAGCTTTCTGGAGGGACGTCATGCTCTGACAGATATAAAGTTACGAGTGCAGAAATAAAAAGTTGTCAAACATATTCTCTGCTGCTCTCAGAGGAGAGCAAAGCCTTCCTGATCTTTACACACTAAGTGACAAACACTCGTTTTAATCTTCCCTCCAGCAGAGACGAGTGGAGGCAATCTAGCAGTTGATTTGTGCGCTAAAAGGGAGCGCCGCCGGTTTCGTATTTGCGAAGTGACAAACTGGTTCTCTGAGCTTATTAAACCCGCGGTTCTGCAGAAGCGTCACAACAAACAGAAGATAAACAACACGGGAGCAGCGTGATCGCCGTGACAACCCACTCTCATGTGGAGTTAAACTCGCTAAACTGGCTGTGGAGTTATCAGTGAATCCAGGACGAGCCCCCTCACATAGAAACCAAACACACACCCCTGCAGAGATGGTGGCTCGGTTCTGGTCATTTTCTTCAGTTTCTGGTGGGGGGGGCAGTGTAGGTGGGTGGGTTTCTACTGAGATAACACGCTGCCGCAAAACCCACAAACTCCATCATTCTGCAGGGAAGAACGAACGTCCAAGATCACTGTAAATCCCCCAGGACCGGACATTTCACTGTAGAGTCGGACCGGGCCGAGCCCGAAAATGAGTAACCCAAGTCAGGGTCCTTCAGGTCCTCAGAACCATCGGCTGGAACATCTCAGATGTTTCTATGCTCACACACCTGCCTTAAAGCAGTAAAACAGGCTCTGAGGACGAACTCATGGTGGTCCGTTCAGGTACAACTGATCACAGCAGGAGGTCCTGAAACACCTGGATGAGCAGGTGTTAATGTCAGAGTTCATCTGGCCACATTCAGCCTGGTCAGGGTTGAAGTTAGTGGCAGTGAAGCTTGTTTTCATCTTCTATATACTAGATATGTAACGATATAGAAAATGTGATATCTCGATTATAGTGACCAAATTATCACGGTTTACGATATTATCGCGATATTCTTCATTGCTGTACAAATTCCTAAAAAACACATACATTTTAATAATTTCACAAAATTTTGTGATTTTCTTGTCATATTGAAACATCAGAAGCCAAAATCTTATCAAAATGAAACTTTCACATTAAAAGGGCAAACAACTGGCACAGAAAGAGGTTTTATTTTAAATGAACAAAATAAATAACAGGAAAAAGGCTTATTTGTCTGGTGCAAATTTAAATAAACACTTTAACAACCATAGTAGGTCAAAATATGCAAACAATTATCAGAAACAAAAATTATAGTGAAGTTCAAATGAAAAAATCTTTTGACTTTGAACTGAACCTTAAATACATATAAATGTGTAAATAAAGAAACAGTTGTTTAGGAGCCAAATATGTTGTTCTGAATTGTAGTTCACTCTGTGTGTCTGTGGGTGGCGCTGTGTTGTTACCTGAGGGTCAGGTATAAAGGTAGCTGCCTGTTATTGGTTAGCTGTTTGACCCGGAAGGGCAAAAGGTTTTTGACCGCTGTGGCGCTAACTGCCGGTGTTATGGTTGTCGGATCAGTTAATGGAATAAATTAATATTTAAACTGCATCAGAAGAACATCGTTCCGGTCCTTTTTTGATGTCATTTTCAGTGTCCTGTGTGCTATCACCACTTTCCGCCATGCTAACGTTACGATGCCGATGTTACAAGCTACAAATTCACACGAGACACAGTTGCGAGTCGCTCACAGACTTGAATGAGGCTGATATTACACATCCTGGTAATCGACCACGATAATGAGATGAAGTCAAACAGAAACTGTAATCGTTGACGCGTAAAGTTTTATCGCGCTTTACCGTAATACCGCTAACCGTTCTGGAACATCGGGAACAATCTCCTTTGAACACGTCAGACCAACATGGAGATGTTTAAGATGCTGCGGTGGGAAATGAAGAAGCTCATAAAACTGAAGCAACCTTGCGGTCAGAGGGATGCTCAGTTTTTATTTTACACCTTATTTTTATCTTTAGTGTTTGTTCAGCCTGACATTGTTTAATGTCTCGCCTTCTTGATCAGGAACAAATGATGAGCTTCTATATTTCTTTATGTAAATGGACTGCAGATATACCACACCATCCAGGTGCCCTCACAGCGGTTTACAACACCCTCATTCACCCGTTCATACACCAGCGGGCAGCTGCTACCAGGGTTAGGGTTCACCGGGATCGAACCGCCAACCTTACAGTAACTGGTCGACCAGCCACCCAACAGGTGCAGCAGGTCGGGCTAATTTTCAAGCCAAAGAGAATAAAGTGACATAAAAGACATTTCTGTCCACGAGGCTTTAAAGGCGTGCTGAACGTTGAGGCTAATATAGCAGTGGTGTGCAAAAATAATCAGTTTAAAACAAGCGGGGTGGGGTGGGGGGTGGGGGCGGCTCTGCGGTAACATCCTGGGTCCTAGAGATGAAGGTTTACTGTTATAACTGGTGACAGAGGAAGCTGTCGACAGCGCTGTCGGCTCTCGTTAGCGCCCAGCAGACAGCAGCGTAATCAGCAGCGTAACCAGCAGACAGCAGCGTAACCAGCAGCAGCGTAACCAGCAGCGTAACCAGCAGACAGCAGCGTAACCAGCAGTGTCACCAGCAAACAGCAGCGTAACCAGCAGCGTAACCAGCAGACAGCAGCGTAACCAGCAGACAGCAGCGTAACCAGCAGCGTCACCAGCAGACAGCAGCGTAACCAGCAGTGTAACCAGCAGACAGCAGCGTAACCAGCAGCGTAACCAGCAGACAGCAGCGTAACCTTCGGTGTCAGCAGTGAAACCAGCAGACAGCAGCGTAACCTTCGGTGTCAGCAGTGAAACCAGCAGACAGCAGCGTAACCTTCGCTGTCAGCAGTGTAACCAGCAGACAGCAGAGTAACCAGCAGCGTAACCTTCGGTGTCAGCAGCGTAACCAGCAGACAGCAGCCTAACTAGCAGCGTAACCAGCAGACAGCAGCGTAACCAGCAGACAGCAGTGTAACTAGCAGACAGAAGCCTAACTAGCAGACAGAAGCCTAACTAGCAGCGTAACCAGCAGACAGCAGCGTAACCAGCAGCGTAACCAGCAGACAGCAACGTAACCATCAGACAGCAGCGTAACCAGCAGCGTAACCAGCAGACAGCAGCGTAACCAGCAGCATAACCAGCAGACAGCAGCGTAACCAGCAGACAGCAGCGTAACCAGCAGCGTAACCTTCGGTGTCAGCAGCGTAACCAGCAGACAGCAGCCTAACTAGCAGCGTAACCAGCAGACAGCAGCGTAACCAGCAGACAGCAGTGTAACTAGCAGACAGAAGCCTAACTAGCAGACAGAAGCCTAACTAGCAGCGTAACCAGCAGACAGCAGCGTAACCAGCAGCGTAACCAGCAGACAGCAGCGTAACCAGCAGACAGCAGCGTAACTAGCAGACAGAAGCCTAACTAGCAGCGTAACCAGCAGACAGCAGCGTAACCAGCAGACAGCAGTGTAACTAGCAGACAGAAGCCTAACTAGCAGACAGAAGCCTAACTAGCAGCGTAACCAGCAGACAGCAGCGTAACCAGCAGCGTAACCAGCAGACAGCAACGTAACCATCAGACAGCAGCGTAACCAGCAGCGTAACCAGCAGACAGCAGCGTAACCAGCAGACAGCAGCGTAACCAGCAGACAGCAGTGTAACTAGCAGACAGAAGCCTAACTAGCAGACAGAAGCCTAACTAGCAGCGTAACCAGCAGACAGCAGCGTAACCAGCAGCGTAACCAGCAGACAGCAACGTAACCATCAGACAGCAGCGTAACCAGCAGCGTAACCAGCAGACAGCAGCGTAACCAGCAGCATAACCAGCAGACAGCAGCGTAACCAGCAGACAGCAGCGTAACCAGCAGCGTAACCAGCAGACAGCAGCGTAACCTTCGGTGTCAGCAGCGTAACCAGCAGACAGCAGCCTAACTAGCAGCGTAACCAGCAGACAGCAGCGTAACCAGCAGACAGCAGCGTAACCAGCAGCGTAACCAGCAGACAGCAGCGTAACCAGCAGACAGCAGCGTAACTAGCAGACAGAAGCCTAACTAGCAGCGTAACCAGCAGACAGCAGAGTAACCAGCAGCGTAACCTTCGGTGTCAGCAGCGTAACCAGCAGACAGCAGCCTAACTAGCAGCGTAACCAGCAGACAGCAGCGTAACCAGCAGACAGCAGCGTAACCAGCAGACAGCAGCGTAACCAGCAGCGTAACCAGCAGACAGCAGCGTAACAAGCAGACAGAAGCCTAACTAGCAGCGTAACCAGCAGACAGCAGCGTAACAAGCAGACAGAAGCTTAACTAGCAGCGTAACCAGCAGACAGCAGCCTAACCAGCAGACAGCAGCGTAACCAGCAGACAGCAGCCTAACTAGCAGCGTATCCAGCAGACAGCAGCCTAACTAGCAGCGTAACCAGCAGACAGCAGCGTAACAAGCAGACAGAAGCCTAACTAGCAGCGTAACCAGCAGACAGCAGCGTAACCAGCAGACAGCAGCCTAACTAGCAGCGTAACCAGTGGACAGCAGCTTAACCAGCAGACAGCAGCGTAACCAGCAGACAGCAGCCTAACTAGCAGCGTAACCAGCAGACAGCAGCCTAACTAGCAGCGTAACCAGCAGACAGCAGCGTAACAAGCAGACAGAAGCCTAACTAGCAGCGTAACCAATGGACAGCAGCTTAACCAGCAGACAGCAGCGTAACCAGCAGACAGCAGCCTAACTAGCAGCGTAACCAGCAGACAGCAGCGTAACAAGCAGACAGAAGCCTAACTAGCAGCGTAACCAGCAGACAGCAGCGTAACCAGCAGACAGCAGCGTAACAAGCAGACAGCAGCCTAACTAGCAGCGTAACCAGCAGACAGCAGCGTAACAAGCAGACAGAAGCCTAACTAGCAGCGTAACCAATGGACAGCAGCTTAACCAGCAGACAGCAGCGTAACCAGCAGACAGCAGCCTAACTAGCAGCGTAACCCAGCAGCAGACAGCAGACAGCAGCAAGCGTAACAGAAGCAGTAACAGCAGCTAACAGCAGACAACCACAGCAGCAGCAGCGTAACCAGCAGAAGCAGCGTAACAGCAGCAGACAGCAGCCTAACTAGCAGCGTAACCAGCAGACAGCAGTCTAACAGCAGCGTAACCAGCAACAGCAGCGTAACAAGCAGACAGAAGCCTAACTAGCAGCTAGCAGCGTAACCAGCAGACAGCAGCGTAACCAGCAGACAGCAGCGTAACAAGCAGACAGAAGCCTAACTAGCAGCGTAACCAGACAGCAGCTACAGCAGACAGAGCAGACAGCAGTAACAGCAGCGTAACCAGCAGACAGCAGCGTAGAACAGCACGTAACAGCAGACAGAAGCCTAACTAGCAGCGTAACCAGCAGACAGCAGCGTAAGCAACAGCAGCCCTAACTAGCAGCGTAACCAGCAGACACAGCAGCGTAACACACAGACAGCAGCGTAACAAGCAGACAGAAGCCTAACTAGCAGCGTAACAGCGTGGACAGCAGCTAAAACAGACCAGCAGGACCTAGCAGCGTAACCAGCAGACAGCAGCGTAACCAGCAGACAGCAGCCTAACTAGCAGCGTAACCAGCAGACAGCAGCGTAACAAGCAGACAGAAGCCTAACTAGCAGCGTAACCAGCAGACAGCAGCGTAACCAGCAGACAGCAGCGTAACAAGCAGACAGAAGCCTAACAGCAGCCTAAACAGACAGCAGCGTAACCAGCAGACAGCAGCCTAACTAGCAGCGTAACCAGCAGACAGCAGTCTAACTAGCAGCGTAACCAGCAGACAGCAGCGTAACAAGCAGACAGAAGCCTAACTAGCAGCGTAACCAGCAGACAGCAGCGTAACCAGCAGACAGCAGCCTAACTAGCAGCGTAACCAGCAGACAGCAGCTTAACCAGCAGACAGCAGCGTAACCAGCAGACAGCAGCGTAACCAGCAGACAGCAGCCTAACTAGCAGCGTAACCAGCAGACAGCAGCCTAACTAGCAGCGTAACCAGCAGACAGCAGCGTAACAAGCAGACAGAAGCCTAACTAGCAGCGTAACCAGCAGACAGCAGCGTAACCAGCAGACAGCAGCCTAACTAGCAGCGTAACCAGCAGACAGCAGTCTAACTAGCAGCGTAACCAGCAGACAGCAGCGTAACAAGCAGACAGAAGCCTAACTAGCAGCGTAACAAGCAGACAGCAGCGTAACCAGCAGACAGCAGCAGCCTAACTAGCAGCGAACCAGCAGACAGGCAGCTTAACCAGCAGCAGAACCAGCAGACAGCAGCGTAACCAGCAGACAGCAGCCTAACTAGCAGCGTAACCAGCAGACAGCAGCCTAACTAGCAGCGTAACCAGCAGACAGCAGCGTAACAAGCAGACAGAAGCCTAACTAGCAGCGTAACCAGCAGACAGCAGCGTAACCAGCAGACAGCAGCGTAACTAGCAGCGTAACCAGCAGACAGCAGCTTAACCAGCAGACAGCAGTGTAACCAGCAGACAGCAGCGTAACCTTCGGTGTCAGCAGCCAGCGGGACGGAGGCCATCTGTTAACCTGACAGCGGCGGAGGAGGTGATGAGCTTTGACAGGTGACAGTTATGATCTGGCCTCTGCTGACACGGGTCATTAGCGTCGACTGCATTACACGCTGGCGTCCAAGTCTGGAGCGTGCAGGTGTCTGCAGGTCCAATAAACTCCGATTAACCAGTAAGACCTGCAGGTTTATTCAGCAGCTCACAGGTTCAATGTGAACAGAAACAGAAATACTATAAACATACTATGTTGTTGTTGTCTGTTGTTGTTTCTATTAGTTTTAGTTTTTATTTAGTTTTTAGTTTAGGTTTTACAAATTCAGTTAGTTTTAATTCATTTTTGTTTTGAAATACTTGGTTTTAGTTTAGTTTTTATTAGTTTCAGTGTTAGATTTAGTTGTTTTTTGTAATTTATGGTTGTAATTTTGGTTGGAGTGAAGCACAGAACTAGTTTCAGGTCCAGTTTCCTCTGGACTCAGAACTCTGCAGCGGCGGCATCAGTTGACAGTAGTTTATATTTGCTGTGGTTCTGTTCTGGACCTCCCCCCCGTCCAAGAGGAACCGGAGCAGTGAGACCGTTTCCAGGTCCGTTCAGGGTCCCGGTCCCGGTCCTGGTCCCGGTCCTGGTCCTGGTCCCGGTTCAGGGTCCCGGTCCCGGTCCTGGTCCCGGTCCCGGTCCCGGTCCCGGTCCAGGGTCCCAGTCCTGGTCCCGGTCCCGGTCCAGGGTCCGGGTCAGCCCTGCTGTGTGAGTGTGAGACGTTTGAATGTGGACCTCTGGATCCCATCACCCCCCCGACGCCCCGGATCTCACAAATCCCCGAGTCTAATGATGATGACAACCGAAACATTAGCTGTACAAATGGGCCGGGCCTCATCGGATCCCTCACATTTATCCGCTTGCATTAGCAGCAGCAATATTGTCACACTTGGCTCGATGATTATCGGCGTCTGGAGACTCGGTTCGGCCATTTTTCACTTCTCATAACCTGTCATGGGTTTTTTTAATTTTATTTCGGCTCTGAGTCAGAGTTGCTTTGTTCAGCAGCAGGAATGTGCAGAACTCAGCACCGGGGATCGGACCAGCCTTTAGCTTAAACCGGGCCCCAGGACCTCCCGGCGAGGAGGCCGTCGGTTTAACATTCAGCTGCAGTGGCGCCGGTTTCAGGAGCTGCTCTGTATTCAGCTGCAGCCTCCTTCAGGAAGCTCGGCCGTCCAATGACGCGCCGCGCTGCTGCGCCGTCGCATGTTTGGCTGCATTTCTGCTGAGCAAACAAAGTGCAGGAGGATGTGATGAAGTCAGCTGCAGCTCCTGCTGCTGAACGATTCGCTCGGCCCGTTTATAAGTTCTGGTTCTGTTCGGTCGCTGATTCTCTCCCGTTGCATCAAGCAGCTCATTTAAATTACTAACGTGATCCTGCGCGTTTATATTCTAATAAATGTGTCTTTCTGTTTTCTCTTCCCGCTGCTCGGCTGGCTGTTTTCCCTCCTGCCCCTCCCCCCCCCTCTCCATTGGTGGGACACTAAAGGTAAGAAAAAGGAACACACCCACTCTGCTGCACGTCTCTGTACACTGCTAGCTGAAACGTCAGTACGCTGCTAGCTGAAACATCAGTACGCTGCTAGCTGAAACATCTGTACACTGCTAGCTGAAACATCTGTACACTGCTAGCTGAAACATCTGTACACTGCTAGCTGAAACATCTGTACACTTCTAGCTGAAACATCAGTACGCTGCTAGCTGAAACATCTGTACACTGCTAGCTGAAACATCAGTACGCTGCTAGCTGAAACATTGTACACTAGCTGAAACATCTGTACACTGCTAGCTGAAACATCAGTTACGCTGCTAGCTGAAACATCTGTACACTGTTAACTGAAACATCTATACGCTGCTAGCTGAAACATCTGTACACTGCTAGCTGAAACATCTATACGCTGCTAGCTGAAACATCAGTACGCTGCTAGCTGAAACATCAGTATCTGTACACCTGCTAGCTGAAACACACGCTGCTAGCTGAACATCAGTATGCTAGCTGAAAAATCTGTACACTGCTGAAACATCTGTACACTGCTAGCTGAAACATCAGTACGCTGCTAGCTGAAAACATCTGTACACTACTCTAGCTGAAAACATCAGTACGCTGCTAGCTGAAACATCTGTACACTGCTAGCTGAAACATCAGTACGCTGCTAGCTGAAACATCTGTACACTTCTAGCTGAAACATCTGTACACTGCTAGCTGAAACATCTGTACGCTGCTGAAACATCTGTACGCCGCTAGCTGAAACATCAGTACGCTGCTAGCTGAAACATCAGTACGCTACTAGCTGAAACATCTGTACGCCGCTAGCTGAAACATCAGTACGCTGCTAGCTGAAACATCAGTACGCTGCTAGTTGAAACATCAGCGACCTTAATCCACCGCCGTGTTCCTGGTGATGTAACATGAGATACAGTAGGGCCCAATGAAATTCGTTTTATTTTTTTCTCAAATTCCGTTTTAATTTTTTTTCATTTTCGGTGTTTTTCGTTTTTTTAATTTTTGAGAAATACCTTTTTAAGCATTAAATGCAAATTTAACCCCTAGACAATAATGAAATATAGACAATTTATGCAATTAAAACTGTAAACTTTAATGTTTTTTATACTTTTTTAACATATTGTGTCCAATAAAACATTCGTTTTTGACAAAGAAAAAAATTCAAGAATAACTGAAAATAACATTTAAAGTGCAAAAAATAAATTTCAACAGCAGTAAACTATTCATTTTAGTTTGTTTAATTTCTTCTGTTATCAGACAGTTTGTCATAACGTACCTGACATTTTTCAGGTACGACAGCTTTTAGTGACCCCTGTTGGAACATTTTCTCGAAAGAAAAGTTCCTTTTAGTCCGGGAGAAATAATAAAACAAACTTTTACGCAAATTCCCGTTCAGTTATGTTATATTACGCATTTAAAGTAAATTACGTTTTTAATTCCGTTTTTAATTCCGTGATTAATTCATTGATTCCGTGATCGCTGATTCCATCGGGCCCTGATGCAGGTTCAGCTCGTAACCTCTGGGCCACATCAGGCACCTCTGTAACCCAGGTTGGTCCGGCTCAGGTTGTGTTGGTCGGTCCGGTTCATGCAGGACGCTGGTGATTTCACCTGTTTTTTCTTACTTCTTCTGCGTGTCCGTCTGGGTCAGTTTCCCAGCGAACGTTTGACCCGAACACAACCTGGGTCAGGTTTGTTCCCAAACACAGTCCGGGTCAGGTTTGTTCCTGAACACGACCCGGGTCAGGTTTGTTCCCAAACACAGTCCGGGTCAGGTTTGTTCCTGAACACGACCCGGGTCAGGTTTGTTCCCGAACACGGCCCGGGTCAGGTTTGTTCCCCAACACGACCCGGGTCAGGTTTGTTCCCGAACACGACCCGGGTCAGGTTTGTTCCTGAACACGACCCGGGTCAGGTTTGTTTGTCCTGAACACGGCCCGGGTCAGGTTTGTTCCCAAACACGACCCGGGTCGTGTTTGTTCCCGAACACGGCCCGGGTCAGGTTTGTTCCCAAACACGACCCGGGTCAGGTTTGTTCCCGAACACGGCCCGGGTCAGGTTTGTTCCGGAACACGGCCCGGGTCAGGTTTGTTCCTGAACATGACCCGGGTCAGGTTTGTTCCTGAACACGGCCCGGGTCAGGTTTGTTCCGAACACGACCGGGTCAGGTTTGTTCCAAAACGGCCCGGTCAGGTTTGTTCCCAAACACGACCCGGGTCAGGTTTGTTCCCGAACACGGCCCGGGTCAGGTTTGTTCCCAAACACGACCCGGGTCAGGTTTGTTTTCCAAAACACGGCCCGGGTCAGGTTTGTTCCCAAACACGACCCGGGTCAGGTTTGTTTCCAAACACGGCCCCCGGGTCAGGTTTGTTCCCAAACACGACCCGGGTCAGGTTTGTTCCCGAACACGACCTGGGTCAGGTTTGTTCCCACGAACACGACCCGGGTCAGGTTTGTTCCAACACACGACCGGGTCGGTTTGTTCCAAACACGGCCCGGGTCAGGTTTGTTCCCAAACACGACCAGGGTCAGGGTTGTTCCCGAACACGACCCGGGTCAGGTTTGTTCCCGAACACGGCCCAGGGTCAGGTTTGTTCCCGAACACGACCCGGGTCAGGTTTGTTCCGAACACGACCCGGGTCAGGTTTGTTCCCCGAACACGGCCCGGGTCAGGTTTGTTCCCGAACACGACCCGGGTCAGGTTTGTTCCCGAACACGACCCGGGTCAGGTTTGTTTCCCGAACACGGCCCGTTTCAGGTTTGTTCCGAACACGACCCGGGTCAGGTTTGTTCCCGAACACGCCCGGGTCAGGTTTGTTCCCGAACACGGCCCGGGTCAGGTTTGTTCCCGAACACGACCCGGGGGTCAGGTTTGTTCCCGAACACGGCCGGGTCAGGTTTGTTCCCGAACACGGCCCGGGTCAGGTTTGTTCCCGAACACGAACGGGTCAGGTTGTTCCCGAACACGACCCGGGTCAGGTTTGTTCCACGTCCAGCCGCTGCTGCTGGAACCAGATATGACCCAAATCAGCGCTGTATTTGGACCGCTGGGTCAAGTGCCGTGAACCGTGTCTAAGCCGGCTCATGACCCGGTTCGGGTCCAGCCCGTGACCCCGAGGCCAGCTGTGACTCACCTGGACACCTGTCGGTGCTGTAATTAGGCGGTCGGGGACAGAAGTCGGCCCGGTTCTGATGAGCAGAAACGACAGGTGATTTGTGGAGCAGAATTATCTGGAACGTCGTAGCTGGAAAAGTGTTTTCAGAAGAGGGCCGGTCCTCTGGAGACACCTGTACAGGTGACTGGACCATCTGTCCGTCATCATCCATATTCACGCTGGAGCAGCTGCTAACAGCTGCTAACAGCTGCTAACAGATGCTAACAGCTCGGCCCGGTGGGTTTTCTGTGATCCTGCCAGGATCCAGATGCTTCCTGAACTGAACAGATTGATGATACACAAACAATTTAACAACATAAGCTGCAGCTTTCAGATTTAATACGGACCTGAACAGAACCTGGACCCTGATTGGACCTGAACAGAACCTGGACCCTGATTGGATCAGACAGAACCTGGACCCTGATTGGATCAGACAGAACCTGGACCCTGATTGGATCAGACGGCTGTGTTTGACTGCGACTCATTGTTTAAACTGTTTCTATCTTATTTTGAATCAGATGAATCTGGTTCATGGATGCAGCTGCTCTAATGAACATAATTAATATTAAAACGCATCAAATATCTGATTAATGATGATTATTGATCTGTGGTTCTTTCAGTCGGGCAGGTAAAGGCTCAGGCAGGTAAAGGTTCAGGCAGGTAAAGGCAGGTAAAGGTTCAGGCAGGTAAAGGCAGGTAAAGGTTCAGGCAGGTAAAGGTTCAGGCAGGTAAAGGCAGGTAAAGGCAGGTAAAGGTTCAGGCAGGTAAAGGTTCAGGCAGGTAAAGGCAGGTAAAGGCAGGTAAAGGTTCAGGCAGGTAAAGGTTCAGGCAGGTAAAGGTTCAGGCAGGTAAAAGTTCAGGCAGGTAAAGGCTCAGGCAGGTAAAGGTTCAGGCAGGTAAAGGCAGGTAAAGGTTCAGGCAGGTAAAGGCAGGTAAAGGTTCAGGCAGGTAAAGGTTCAGGCAGGTAAAGGTTCAGGCAGGTAAAGGTTCAGGCAGGTAAAGGTTCAGGCAGGTAAAGGTTCAAGCAGGTAAAGGTTCAGGCAGGTAAAGGTTTAGGCAGGTAAAGGTAAAGGCAGGTAAAGGTTCAGGCAGGTTCAGACAGGTAAAGGCTCAGACAGGTAAAGGCAGGTAAAGGTTCAGGCAGGTAAAGGTTCAGGCAGGTTCAGACAGGTAAAGGTTCAGGCAGGTAAAGGTTCAGACAGGTAAAGGTTCAGGCAGGTAAAGGTTCAGGCAGGTAAAGGTTCAGGCAGGTAGTAACAGGTTCAAGGTAAAGGTCAGGCAGGTAAAGGTTCAGGCAGGTAAAGGTTCAGGCAGGTAAAGGTTCAGGCAGGTAAAGGTTCAGGCAGGTAAAGGTTCAGGCAGGTAAAGGCAGGTAAAGGCAGGTAAAGGTTCAGGCAGGTAAAGGCAGGTAAAGGTTCAGGCAGGTAAAGGCTCAGGCAGGTAAAGGCAGGTAAAGGTTCAGGCAGGTAAAGGTTCAGGCAGGTAAAGGCAGGTAAAGGTTCAGGCAGGTAAAGGCAGGTAAAGGTAAGGCAGGTTAAAGGTTCAGGCAGGTAAAGGCAGGTAAAGGTTCAGGCAGGTAAAGGTTCAGGCAGGTAAAGGCAGGTAAAAAGGCAGGTAAAGGTTCAGGCAGGTAAAGGTTCAGGCAGGTAAAGGTTCAGGCAGGTAAAGGCAGGTAAAAGGCAGGTAAAGGTTCAGGCAGGTAAAGGTTCAGGCAGGTAAAGGTTCAGGCAGGTAAAGGTTCAGGCAGGTAAAGGCAGGTAAAGGTTCAGGCAGGTAAAGGTTCAGGCAGGTAAAGGTTCAGGCAGGTAAAGGTTCAGGCAGGTAAAGGCAGGTAAAGGCAGGTAAAAGGCAGGTAAAGGTTCAGGCAGGTAAAGGTTCAGGCAGGCAGGTAAAGGCAGGCAGGTAAAGGTTCAGGCAGGTAAAGGTTCAGGCAGGTAAAGGTTCAGGCAGGTAAAGGTTCAGGCAGGTAAAGGCTCAGGCAGTAAAGGTTCAGGTAAAGGCAGGTAAGGTTCAGGCAGGTAAAGGCTCAGGCAGGTAAAGGTTCAGGCAGGTAAAGGTTCAGGCAGGTAAAGGTTCAGGCAGGTAAAGGGTCAGGGGGGTTCAGGCAGGTAAAGGCAGGTCAAGGTTCAGGCAGGTAAAGGTTCAGGCAGGTAAAGGTTCAGGCAGGTAAGGCAGGTAAAGGCAGGTAAAGGTTCAGGCAGGTAAAGGCAGGTAAAGGTTCAGGCAGGTAAAGGTTCAGGCAGGTAAAGGTTCAGGCAGGTAAAGGTTCAGGCAGGTAAAGGCAGGTAAAGGTTCAGGCAGGTAAAGGTTCAGGCAGGTAAAGGTTAAAGGCAAGGTTAAGGCAGGTAAAGGTCAGGCAGGTAAAAGGTTCAGGTAAGGGTCAGGCAGGTAAAGGTTCAGGCAGGTAAAGGTTCAGGCAGGTAAAAGGCAGGTAAAAGGCAGGTAAAGGCAGGTAAAGGTTCAGGCAGGTAAAGGGCAGGTTTCAAGGTAAAGGCAGGTAAAGGTTCAGGCAGGTAAAGGTTCAGGCAGGTAAAGGTGGTAGGCAAGGCAGGTAAAGGTTCAGGCAGGTAAAGGTTCAGGCAGGTAAAGGTTCAGGCAGGTAAAGGTTCAGGCAGGTAAAGGTTCAGGCAGGTAAAGGTTCAGGCAGGTAAAGGCAGGTAAAGGTTCAGGCAGGTAAAGGCAGGTAAAGGTTCAGGCAGGTAAAGGTTCAGGCAGGTAAAGGTTCAGGCAGGTAGGGGCAGGTTAGGCAGGTAAAGGCAGGTAAAGGCAGGTAAAGGTTCAGGCAGGTAAAGGCAGGTAAAGGCAGGTAAAGGTTCAGGCAGGTAAAGGCAGGTAAAGGTTCAGGCAGGTAAAGGTTCAGGCAGGTAAAGGATCTAATGAAAGCTGTTCTGATTGGTCGGCTCACGTTTTTATTTTAATTACTGGTTTCCAGTTAAACGTCTCTCCTTCCATACTCCTGATCCGGTTTGATCCGGCTTTTATTCATCTCTAAAAAGGAAATGAAGTCAGTAGAAGTGATAAATGGACGTATGCAGATTCTTCCTGAAATATTCAGGCGCTGGTTGTGTTTCTGGTTCCCGCCTCGCCGTCTATTCTCCGGTATTTATTCTGACGCGACCAACGTGATTCAGGACCGGGCCGTTCGGGCCGTTCGGCCCGTTAACTCATCCTCGTCCTCTTTATCTTCCTCGCTCCTATTAGCCGCCAGTGATTGTTTCTGGGTGAATTATCCTCGGACCCGTTCTGCCGCGTGGAAATTGATTAAGTAATTAGCGGCGAGCCGCGGTATTTAGATCCCACCAGATCGTCACATTAAGGCCCGGCGAGATTAACGGCGCCCGGAGCCGAACTGGGAATAACCGCTCCGGTAACGGGACCGCAGCAAACGGGTCGTCCTGGATTTATAACTCCGGACAGGGTTTGTTTCACCAACATTTACTTAACAGATGGTAAAGATTCAGGCAGGTAAAGGCAGGTAAAGGTTCAGGCAGGTAAAGGTTCAGGCAGGTAAAGGTTCAGGCAGGTAAAGGTTCAGGCAGGTAAAGGCAGGTAAAGGTTCAGGCAGGTAAAGGTTCAGGCAGGTAAAGGTTCAGGCAGGTAAAGGCAGGTAAAGGTAAAGGCAGGTAAAGGTTCAGGCAGGTAAAGGTTCAGGCAGGTAAAGGCAGGTAAAGGTTCAGGCAGGTAAAGGCTCAGGCAAGGTAAGGTTAAGGTTTCAAGGGTAAAGGTTCAGGCAGGTAAGGCTCAGGCAGGTAAAGGTTCAGGCAGGTAAAGGTTCAGGCAGGTAAAGGTTCAGGCAGGTAAAGGTTCAGGCAGGTAAAGGCAGGTAAAGGTTCAGGCAGGTAAAGGTTCAGGCAGGTAAAGGTTCAGGCTTAAGTAATTAGCGGCGAGCCGCGGTATTTAGATCCCACCAGATCGTCACATTAAGGCCCGGCGAGATTAACGGCGCCCGGAGCCGAACTGGGAATAACCGCTCCGGTAATGGGACCGCAGCAAACGGGTCGTCCTGGATTTATAACTCCGGACAGGGTTTGTTTCACCAAACATTTTACATTTACAGATGCCGGAGGTGACTGGGGGCACTGGGGGGGGGGGGGGGGGGGGGGTTATGGATGGAGACTGCTGCAGTTCCTGATGCAGCACCGGGCCGCCACAGAACCGTTTGGACCTGTAGCTGCAGGGTTGACTCGGGGGGGGGGGGGGGGGGGGGGGTTCGGTAGTGGGGGGGGGGGTTATAGTGATATATTGGCTGCGGTTACATGATTGTTTTTTAATTCTGAATTAAATAATTCCGAATTAAACTATTTTCCTTCGAGTTTACATGGAAATAGTAATTCCGAATTGAGGTTTACATGGAAAACACGTTTGTTCGGCTTTATCCAACTCCGCTTCAGGTTGGGAAGGGTTCTGATTGGATGGGGGGGGTGGACGTCTTTACATCTACCGGAAGAAAACAAACTTAGCAACAACTCGGTTAGCAACAACATTCCACTTATTTTTGACCTGGGTGGCGTCTCTATATCTGTGAAACCTCCTTCATTTAACCTGGACGCTACAACTTTGAAAAGCTCAAAATTTTATGTTTCCTGCCATCTGTTCTTTTAATTATTTCCAGTTCCTCCAAGCTATTTATTAAATAAATCGTCTCTGCTCTTGAACACCGTTTACTGCGTGCTGCCATCTTGAAACTTTGTTTTGAAAACAAGCCCAGCGCGGAATATAAGCATCATGGCGACAGACGGGCAAGAGAACTAGCATGCGCAGAAAGACGGGAATTAATTTAAACAGGAATGAGTGTAAACATGACCGCGGAATTAAGTTTAATTTGGAATTGACATTTTCATATGGAATTAGGTGTTTACATGGTAACTTTTATTCAGATTTCACTTTAATTCTAAATTAAAGAGGAATTAAACTTCCCATGTAAACGCACTGAATGTCATTGTCATAACACACAAACTATTTATGATTGTTTATTCAAGAACTCTAATATTAAAGAACAACTAAACATCAGTTGCATCTCCAAAGCAAAAATGAACATAAACATTGTCTTTTTTACTGCTATTTTACAGTTATTTATATGGTTGCATTTTAAACAGAATATCTATATCACATCTGCTTGATTAACATTTGTTTATTACTATTACTTGGGATGACAGCCATTAAACCTGAACTTATCCCTCCAAAATTCTAACACTTTGGATCAACATATTATTTGACTACAAACAAGAATAAAACAGATTTGGTTTTCCTGAATCTCTTTACATTTTTAGCCTTTTAGGTCTATTTTGTGTCAGAATTAACCTGCTTGACACATTTTATAGTTTTAATATTATTCTAGGGTGACCCAAAACCCCCAAAAGAGGCCCCCCTACTGGCCTCTAGTTGATACTGCAAAAATACTCAAAGATGAAAAAGTAGCTTTATAAACCAGACATTTATTTAAGAATATTATTTTTCTGTTTGAAATGAAAGATTTTTGATCTGTAAACATAAATAATGTCTCATAACCAGTGACATGTGGCTGCTGAGACACTGACTCCATCAGAACCAGATTTACACATTTATGAACCCAACAGAGTAGATTATTATTATTATTATTATTATTATTATTATTATTATTATTATTATTATTATCAGCAGTAGTTAGTAGATTATGGTTTATATGTCATATCAGAATCTTTTTAAAAGATTTTCTGGTGGCCTTTATTGGATCGAGAGAAAGAAACGACTAAAAAGAGACACAACAACATATTACAATACTGGACATTAAACCCACTAAACTACTAGACTATCTAGTAAATACTATTATAAGGCCCTGACATTATACTGATTTTTAAAATTAAATTGCCTCATCCAGTGTTGCTGTCATTAGTTAGGGTACCAATCAATCAATCATCAATCATCCTTCAAACACAAACATGGATGTTTGTGTTTGAGGGGAAGTCGAGGCTTCATGGCGTCTGGGATGGAGGTGATTTCACGTGTTTATGTTCCACCAACAGTCTGAAGTAGAAAATGTTGTTTCCTGAAGCCGTAGATGTAAAACGCTGCTGTCTTCACTCCTCCTGGTGTCTGGATGTTCTGGATGTTCTGGATGTTCTGGATGTTCTGGATGTTCTGGAGCACAGACGGGAGTCTGCTCCAGCTCTGCTCGGCTTCTCATACGTGACAGGAAGCATCCAGCTCCGTCTACCCATGATCCCTTGTGTTTCATGGCTGGTTTAGTGCAGTTGGTTGATCCGGCGCCTCTGCGTCTCCATCAGTCTTCAACACCGACCGGTTCATCCTGGACAGATGTTTTTAATGAGCCCGGCCCGGTTCCTGCATGTGGCTGGTTTTAATGGTTCATATTCACACTGGATATTTCTATTAAAGCTTCTTCTTTTACTGAAGTTGTTCCTTTTAACAGTTTAATCACATGGATGAGTCCAGAGTGAGAACACAGATGGGTTCTGTCTCCTCCAGAACATCCAGAATTCAGACCGAACCGCCGTAAAGTCTCATATTTATTCATTTATGCTTCATTGATAAGGATGTAAACGGTTTCAGGACCATCTTCCTGCTTGTTGAGGAGGTTGGTAGCTGCTTTAACAGCGTTGTGATGAATTCTGTTGGCCTTTACTTGAATCATTACTACAGCGGTCCAGTTCTGAACGATGGTGAACAGAAAACCCAGAAGAAGAAGGCTGGACGTCTTTTCCTTCATGCTGACTGGCCTTTATGAGGCAAGAAAGTGCAGTAAAAACACGTATGCACATTCATGGAGCCTTTATGATAAAAAGAAAACGGTCGGATGTTTCGGACGGTTATGGGTTGTCTTGACGGGCGT